>SCLF01031610.1:0-12308 GCA_004367975.1 Mesochordaeus erythrocephalus
TACACACATTACTGTACTGGTGTGTAATATTTGTGTTAGTATGGTAAGCCTTAGGTAATGGGCTTGATAGCTAAATTGGCAGAGCAGTTTGCCTGAATACCAAAGCTTGCGTGTTCGAGTCTCCCACTAGAGGTCGTCTCGGGAAACAATTTGGTGTGATTCGCGATTCAAAATAACCAACTACCGGTTTTCAGTTGTCATTTCAGGTCTAAAAATAGTTACAAAAAATCCAACGTCCAATTTAGGTTGGGGTCAGTAAGGGTCAATCGAACATTCAACCGCGTCTAATGCCTTAAAAAGCTAAAAACATGGTCTGTGGCTAAAAACTAGCCAAAAGGGGCCTGAGAAATATTGTACAAAATTAGAATATGACAGTCATATTTTCTATTACGAGTGTTTTTTTTAACAGAAAACTTACGAGTGTATTTGTCTCACAAACATTGCCAGCACATCGAACACCAGGTGGCGGTACATTATAGGTAACGTTTCTCAACTCCAACTGTCGCAAGTAGTCTGGCACTCTACGGACAAACTCTTCATAATCGGTACCAAAACTGTCATCGTAAATTGAGCTGAATCGCGGTCTGAACAATTTCTAACTAGCTTAATGTGTATTATGAAACAATGGCTTTTTCCTTTATAAAAAACGGATACGTATCCTAAATCGAGATTCATGGTGGTTTTATGTATTCTCGGTATATAATATAGGAGTAGAGGCAGATTGCGAGATAATAAAGAGAAAAGATACTTATTTGTCTCAATATCCATTATATCTTCGCAAATTCATGGAACGACCAAGAATTGGCAGAATTCGCAGAAGAATTGGCCTAACTCCTGTGAACACTTTCAGGCTCATCGACTAGTTTTTCGCGTTTTGCTCGAAACTGAGCAGGGCAAGGTAAGAATGCCGTCCAGGACTCCCGCCCGAAATTCCACGCCGCACCTTTTAGGACAATCTTTAGACCTGAAGTGCTACCAAAAACCTGAAATTGTTTTTTGGAGTTGAAAGCGACATAGAATTTTGGCGTGGAATAAATGTTAGTCAACAAATGACAATTGGAAGTCTTTCGCTTTTTTACTATTTATCGATGCTTTTTTACATATCAACACGTTGACCAAAGCAAACTTATTGCCTATAATTTTGGCGATCCAATAAAATAGGGAGGATGTGCAGGTACTAACTTGTGGTCTATAGACTCACTGCTGAGGGTGGTGGTGTTTGACTTTGCGCTCATAGTAATGAGTGCAATACTATTATAAAAAATGTTACTATCAGTGAGGAAATCGTCATTTAGTACTACTGAACAATCTATTACAGTGGTTAGTTCAAATAAGGAAACCGATATAAGGGAAAATTTTCGGAAATCGTTTACATTTAATTTTCACATTGTGTTCACATTCCAATAATTTCAGTCAATTTATTTTTTAGCAAAAAAAGTGCTAACGCTAGTCTGACGAATTTTCGGCTCAATTAACAGCAACGGTTGATTCAAAATAGCCAATTGGCTTGGCGAGCCATCGAGTTGACCAGTTTCTTCATCGTCTGAGTTCACTCCAGGTACGTTAACTGCTGTTCAATTGACCACACATCGCCGGCTTTTTCCATATTGGGAAATAATGATATACCTGCACCTCAGTAACGATTAATTATCAAACTATTATTCCCGTTCTACGATATGATCCATTGAAAACCGGATCTGAGAGCTCGTTGAAAATTGACAGAAATTAAAAGATTTTTCATCATTTTCGACTTGATTAATCAGAGTTTCTTCAACGAACGAGTAATACAACCGGGTTCAAAGAAAATAAACTTCAGACTGCCGTACACTTTGAGTTTGCCATGACCACTGAAATTGCCTAGACACAAAGCAAAAACTTCACCAGTAAAGTGCTTTTTCAAATAAAGAGAAAGTCGATCCATTTCACACGCCATAATAATGCTGGTCATCCATTTTGTTCTATTTTGATATAAATAACAAACTTCCCCATTTTCGTCTGCATTAAAATATTACACGTTTTCATATTCAATCATTTCAGTTTCATCGACATTTGATCACGTAGTTCGTCTTTACGCCACTCGGACACCTGTTTCTGGTGACTTTTCCGTTTGGTGTACTTAATTATTGAGAACTTATTGATCTTTGAATTCATCAGTATCTCTGAGAATGCGGCAGGCTCTTATAGCTATAGAGTTCAAAACTTTACCGAGCTTTACAATAATGGGTTCAAGAGGATGGGAATTCAAAAATTTTAATGTCTTGTTCAAGAAAATCATGACATATCTGAAGAAGAAATTGCGTATAAATTGAATGAAAGACTAGAACTGTTGGCTTTACAGAATGAAAAAATCCAAACATGAAGATGAGAAGAATGAGCCAGAAAGAAAACAACAAAATTAACCAATTGCTTTAACCGAAAATAGCGACTGATTCACACTAAAACTGAACCAATAAACTTAAATTTTATGGAAAAATGCGAACCACCTGACGCGTCATGAAACTTGAGAAAACGTTTTGGTCGACGACTGTATAGAAAAATGGATAAGCTATTGATAACATCTCCCTGCTCCTCTTCTTAAGCTTTCTTAGCCTTTTTTAATTTTTCGGACTTTTCAAATATCCCTTTTCAAAATTCAATATTGTTTGTTATTTCTGAAATATTAATTGCGGAAAACGGCAGGTAAACATGGTGTTGTAGGCCAAATTTGATTTTTAACCAACCTTACCTCCTTTTTAACTCCTAGGTGACGCTTCCCGGAGAGAACTGAGCAAAGATTTTCATGCACTCCCCCGGCGTCCACAATGGACTCCTTCCGGTGTTGTTTATGGTGCCTCCTTTAGTGGGTTCCTGCATCAATTTATGAGTTTTCAGAAGAGCTGGTTTTTCCAGAATTCTTAGTTCTATACATAAAGTGCTATACACAATTATATTTTGCATTTCATCACTCGTTCTTGCTCTCTGCTGTCTTGATAGTAATTTTTGGACCTTTCAAGTGTTACCATTATTTGTTGTTAGGGCAACTAAGGAACCGTTTTCGACCTCCTCGACTTCAATGCTGGTAACTTGTACCCACTATCAGGGCTGAAGAGTTTTATACTTTTTTCATTGCGAAGGTTTCTCTCTGTTCCCTTTTCTCTTGTTTTCATTTTGTTTCTGGTTTTCTGTCTGCCCAAGTTCATCTCCGGTGTCTTCCCCGCTCTTTTTTTCTTCTGTCATCGTGGATGTTTAGATTTATTTCACCACCCGCCTCTCTTCTAGCTGTTCTTTCCCCCGTATACTGCCTCTTCCTCATCTATCAGCTTCCTCCATTCTTCTCCAATTGTCTCTTATATTTCTTCATTTCCCTCGTTTATTCCTTCACATTGCCCGACATGTCTTCCGTGGCTTCTCGGGCTCCAAAATTTCGGATAAATGTTCCTTTGTCTCCTCCTATTCCTTATATATTCCTTCGCAGAAGCCTGGCTCTTCTGTTTCCCTCGTTTAGTTACAGTAATTCTTTGAAGTATTTCCATCATCTTCTCCGATTAATCCAAATTGTCATCTTCATTCCTTCCGAACTGCATTTTTTAGTTGAAGTACCTTGGCTGCTTCAGTCTGCAATATCAGATTATTTTAGCTGTTATTTATATTTTTTAGATTTGTTTAGCCTTTGTATCATTGTTAGTATGGAAACGGAATTACGGTATTACCTTGTAAAACATTTGTATTGGACATATAAAGAAGCAGCCTCGAGCGTTTTCAGAAATCCAAGAGTTTGCTAACTACAACTCCAATTATTTTTGCCGCAGGAACTCAGCCTTACTTCAATTTTTTTCTTTGCGTATCATTGTTGGGATAGAAAAAAATGACATTCTTACTTTGTATAGAACCTTTTTTAGCTAAATTATTAGCTGTAAAAATCTGCCCTGTTAGAAAGGTTATTCGCCAGATTCTCTATATATTCGTCCATGCAGATCGATGTATCAGCATGAAATGTGGCAGGTTACGATAAATCGATTTAATCCATATAACCAAAAATCATATGATGAAGCATTTAAAGATAGGAGAGAGATATAAAAATATGTTTATACACGAATAGGTATCAAATAGTTAATGAATTATTTTTTTATAATATACATCTGTTATTAAGGTAGATACTATGTACTTTTACACTATTATTTTTCATACTTTATCGGTAAGCAATATTAATACAATTTTAACACCACTAAATAGCTGGATAGCGTAGCTTCCCCTGTTAAAAATTTCAACGGTAAATATTGTTCCGTTTAGGCTTGAGTAGAAAAAGAATAGCTGTGGACGTTTTGAGCCTCTGCGTTATCTACAGGAAATCGCGTTTACGGTATCCAATGGTTAACGAGTGGATAGCGTGGGTCAAAAGTGTCCACGAGGACCCTTGTTTTGCGGATATCCCGAGAACGAATGAACGTATCTGCTTCATATTTTAGCCCATTACAGGGTTGTCAAATACTTTTCAAGCATACTAAGTACCGATGAAAAACGGTAAATATAATGAATTTGGTAGACCAAAAGCATTTTTTCTACTCGGTGTAAATCCAAACCGTTTATTAGCTGCAACTTAAATGCAACTTGTAGATTGCAAACATAGTTTTGAAACGAACCAGGTTTATTAATTAAGGTCCATCTACTTCAGGTTGATTGTCCCAACCATAATTGTCTAGAACCCGTATTTCTAAGTGATAATGTATGGTCCCTTCGTTTAAGTCTTCTTCAACCAAATCTCGATAAAAATAAAGTTGAGTACATGTTTTTTCTCCAGCTAAACAAATATGGTTGGAACATCATATTTTTACGAGCAACTTAAAAAATCCTTTCCAAAAACGTCTAAAAGAAGATGCATAATCGTAACATTACAAAAATTGTACCAGGGAATAACCTGTAGCAGGGTTGGAAATGGGGACAGGAATGGGACGGGATATATGCTCACTAGCTCTAGGTGGGTTAAGCTTAACTATTATGAGGTAGGGTTACTGCTTTGCACTGTTAAATATATCATTATTAGTTCGTACAATATAGTTTAACAGAAAGTTTAAGAAACAATTCAACATCACTTTCACAAGACTTAGTTTTGTTTAAAAGTAGTATTATCCCCTAGCCAAACTAGACATTTTCAAAAGATAAATACCGTTAGATTGCTAGGGACTCAACATTTAATCATACAGTATTTACGATACTATGTATGGTTTTCCAAATAAATGCGTACGAAGTTTTCATTGGTGAATGATAGTGAATGAGTCGCAAGTTTAAGTACGTCTCTCGTTGTTCAGCCTCTGTTACATGTGGAAATTCACTATTAGGGAATAACTGATGCGAATTTGTTCGTATTTATCTCGAAACCATAAATGGTATCGCTTTGAAATTTTGCATGAATAAAGATTCGGTCTTTAACAATGTTATGGTTATAGTTGTCTTACTTTAGTTATAGCACAATATTAATTTTAAGGAAATTAAGTGTTGTCAAAGTGATTTGAATTGTTTCTTAACTTCCTGTTAAATTGTACAGTACGACCTTATAATTACATATTTAACCGTGAGGATCAATCCCTTTTAAAACTTACCGTAAAGAGTCTAGTAAGAATGGGGTTGACAGTGCAAGCGGCTTTTTCCGATGAAAATTAATTAGTTTGGATGAAAATTAATTGAATGTGGTTGAAGATATTCGGGTTGAATGGCTCCGGATTATAAAAAAACGTGATACGATACCGACGAAATGACGTCAGTTTTGGATTCAATGAGAACAATTGATACAGGAGGCTATGTAATTTTGTCGAGAGTAACGTTGGTTGAGTGACTGTCCTCCCAACTCCCTTGTTTTTATACGTGAACTTTAATTTACCTTGGATTGTATGCTCGCTCAGCACATGCATATATTCTAGGGAATACAGCAGCTTCAACTTCTTCGTCTGTCATTAGAGTCTCTGACCACACCGAGCATTGCATCCCAACAATATTATCAGCTAAATACAGCATTTAAATCTCGTGTCGAAATAAGAATGTAAATCGCGCGCCAAACGAAATATATAATTTATATTGCACACCGAAATATTATAAATGCCCACCTTTCACAAGCTCAACACAGGAATTTGGTGAAGTTCGACATTTTTCCCCTGGCATAATCTCTTCACCTGGAATGGGCGCCCAGTTCGGCTGGTATGCTGTGTTATTGTACAAATTAAATGGCTGAAAGCTGAAAATCCGCTGCAAATCTGTATAGCGCGTTGCCCAGTAATATCCGCGCTCATTTGAGTCTGGCTCTTCCGGATGGTCAAGGTAGAGATGTGACGCTGGCGTCAGTACCGTCTTGTAGCCTCTAAATAACAATCATTAAGAATAAAGGGTGGGATCGGCGTTAAAAGTGGACCAACATTCAGAACCGAGACCACTTGACACGCCATGATCCGTTTCCAATCGTAATTTACTCACTGGTTTGCAAGCATGTAGGTCCAGTCGGGAGTATTGAAATCTTCCCAGAATATGTTCCAATTGAAAGCGTAAATGTTTTTTCTTTTATCCTCCAGGAATTCGTCTTTTGAGCGTACGCTCTTTACGCCATTTGCTTAAATTTCGTTTAAGTGTTAATAATGCCCTCTGAGTTATAATGTCAGTATACGTGTTTAGTTTTACTTTCGGTCGTAGTACTGGTACTAATACACTCGCTATGGACATGCCACGTATTATAATTATAGTGTTACTACACACGAAATTACAAAATAGTTTAGTAATATAACAGTCCCTTTGGTTCGCGCTGATGCTAAGAGTGCTAACATAGTAATATAATTAAGCGGCAAAGTCTTCATGATATGGCTAAGGACGTGGTCGGCGTCGTGGTGATGCACTTATAGTAGGTTTCTGGTGCATATCAACACAGATTCATAGAATTTTATTAAGCAAGTTTCTTTTGGTCCGTGTGTGATGGCTAATAACTATACTGCCTTGTTCGCTATCACGCCGTTATACATATGTGTGATTATATACCAGGACTTTGTGCGGCGGTGCAGATCAATGTATTAATTTGGACTCGCACTGATCTCCTGACGGATGTGTATTGAATTATTATGGGTCCTTGGAAATGGTCGGCTCGTGTTAGTAATCACTCTTAAAGGGGGATCGTGGGTATCTGCAGGAGTTGGTATGATGCATCGAATGCCTTGGGTATTGTTATTTCTATCGTTTCTGAGCATTTGCTGTATATAGGTGAATAGTTTTGACCTGATATTTCATTATGGTTCGAATAACTGTCGAATATCTAGGCCTTGTCATTTCTGTGTCGTTTGGTTTTACTTGGCCATGATTGTATCTATTTGCTGGTTGATACGTCAATTGTTTGACCGCTTTTGGGTAAATGACCATGTCTTTTCGTGTTTGTCTACCTTGATTTTATTGCCGTTCTTCTCCAGGTACCAGTAAATATATTTTTGTATGTACGCCCATGATTAAATTTTGATCTCCATAGTTTTATAGAGGATTGGGAAGAAAGAAGTGCCGGTTAGTTTGTTACCATAGTTTAGTATAAATGGGCTGATTACACCATACAGAGTTAGGCAGTTAACGGCTAGCATGAATAACTCCATTACCGGATCCATGTCCTTGTTGCTGTTGGTGTCTAGTTGCGTGAGTCGGAGCTGTTTCTGTAATGAACGATTTGCCTGTTCAACTCGACCGTAGCCTCTTGTAACGAACCAGGTTTTGATCTCGAGTATTTCAGTAAATTAGTGTAACTATCGGAAACTCTCGGAGCATATGTGGCTAGAATTTGGAGCAATCGGTTGACTATTGCCATGGACTGTAGCTGTCTGTGAGGTTCGTTGGGCCTGAATCTCTTCTTGGCTTGATATTGGACGAACAGTAGTCATGGAATAGTAGCAGAATGAAAGTGTCTTCTTTCATAACTTGGTCCGGATTCGTGAGGACGAATAAATACGTGTTTGTGTATACAGGGCGTTTCGACCAATGGGCCTGTTTCAAATTTGGCCAAACCATCAGCGGGCAAATAAATGTTTTTCAGCTGATGTGGTATCGAAATTCCTGCCCGCCCGAATGGTCATTCGTCTTCTAGGTATATGAGATCTCATATATGTATACTTCTGATGGTGGTTTTACCAGTAGATCTGGACAGTGAACCGACTAACGGCTCGTTAGGATCATTGTTATGTGTCTTTTTAACTTGATATTGGACGAACCGTACTCATGGAATAGTTGTGGAATGAGAGTACCCACTACCGAAACTTGGTTCGAATGTGTTCGGAAGAGATATTTTGGCTAAATCTATCTCACTTCGGTTCATCTTCTATTTTTTTTGTTGTCTATTATTCACCATTATTTTTTCATATGGTGAAATTGGCTATCAACTTATTTTACCTTTAAAACACGGGAAACACTCCATTATGCAACTTTCAAGAAATAGAAAGACGATGCAAAAAAAATTTTGGAGTCAAATCCTTAGACTTGACTACACTCTGGACGAAAAAGGGATGAAGTATTCGAAATAAAGTGTAAATGAAGAACTTATTCAGAAGTTCGAGCTTTTAAGACGTCCCTGCCTTCGCTTGATTAGACTTATGAATGGATCATTTTTATTTTCTAACTCAGCTCAAGAAAGGTTCACTGACGACTAAATTAGTGCTGAATTACGTCGAATCAATTCACTCTGGTGTTTTTGTCTCTTACTCAATGGGAGAAAAGAGAATCGAAAAACTCCAAATTCGAAAGATCGCTTTACGGTCGGCCAGGTGGCTGGAGTCATGGGAAACCTAGATGATTACTTGCCATGTGTCCTCAAAAAATCAAAATCTATTAAATGGATAGGGTGCAGAAGAAAAGTACCGTATAAAATTGAAAATCACAAATTCGATCCTAAGAAAAAGAAGATCCGAAATTAAACCCCCGATTTTGGAAGTCAGACCAAAAGTAGTTCCCTCACTGTATCCACTATAACGTTGATGGCGCTGGAAACTCAAAATGAAGCGCTTATCGGAAAAGCGCTTCGGAAAACAGTGTGTTTTACTTAGAGACAAATTCAGTGACCACATATGAGACCTAAGAACTTGGTTATCAGCAATTTGACAATAGAATACTTCTCCCCAAATATGACTGGTTTAGTCCAACCATTAGACACCCTCATATTCGCAGCAGGAATACAAAAAGTATACGTTTAATTATAGGGTTGTATTCGACAAAAATAGTCCGGGCGAAACGATTGCAGTTCGAAAAATCTGCGAAATTTTGACAAATTTGAAGCCATAGGTTGTTCAAGGAGTAATGACAAGACAGATGAAATTGAAAAAATGGTTGAACATGGAGCTGAAAATGTCGCAAAAGACTTCCATGGAGAAACCCTTTTTGAGCTTTGGCGAAAATAAATTTATTTGAAATTACAAAAGTCTAACTTATTGTGGGCTATCTTATTTTGGATTATGACTGTATACAGGGGCGTCTCAATAAACGAAGTCTATTTTTAAATTCGGCTAAAACCTTCAGTGTGCAAACAAATGTTTCCGGCTTCCGGTTTCCATAGAACGCGAGACTCTCGATTGGGAGAAGGACCATGTAATACGATACTGGGGTAGCCGATGATGTATCCGTTGACATCCAATTCGTTGCAGAATTAACCGCGAATGCTTAATGCGACTTTCACATTTGACGGTTTCGCCCTGCCATTTGTCATCGTAGAAAGTTGTAACTAAGAATTTGGAGGTCCTATAGGTGATGATCGAAATCATCATTGAATATAGCTATGTCATATACGTAACTCGCTAACCGACGGTCTCGATCGGACTCGGTCGATTAGAGTTGGGATGTTTAGACTTTCGTTGAGTATAATCGAGTTTATGTTACGAGGTTCCAGACAGGAACCGTATGCTACATACCTTCTTTAACAGACAGGACTACTAGTGGGCTTTAGGTTACTACTACTACTTGGTCTATGTAGGTGGCGTTTCAACTTCGCCGGTGGATGATTTCCATTATTGAGTAAGGCCCTTGAATCCCGATAGTCCCTTTAATCGTGTGACTGATCTTTTGGTTGCAGTTAGATTAGGGCTCAGCTTGACGGTTACCATGAGATCCAGATCAGATCTTGACCAGCAGCTTGACCGCAGCTTGACCAGTTGCACCTCGGACAAAATCTTCGGGGCATAAAATATCTAGGCGCAGTCAATTTCGTTCATATTTCTGAGCCTGTAGGGGCTAATTGCGGTTATACAGACGTTGCATATCCATTCTAGGTTTATTTATAACCACGTATCTAGAATTGCGGAGAATGGACCAAGTTCGACGGTGAAACCGGGATCCGGGGTCACATAATTTTATTAATATGCCCGGAAGTCTCATTATTGGGGTTCGTTAGAATGCAACACCGTTTCTACGGTGGTTCTTAGAAACGCTCGATTCCATATGTGGGTCGTGGTCTGCTGTCGCCATGGCGACCGAGCTCTCCAGGGTGCGCGGGACCAATTTGGGTATTGGCTGTTCGCGTTTGGCGTGCAAGATGACACTTATCTGTTATAATGTGGATATTGGCGTTGATTTTATGTCTGTTGGTAGCTGACGGATAGCAACGAACTCATTGTAATTGTTTCGAGTTGGTTCAGACGACGCGTTTTGTTGTAACTGTGAAATTTCTGTTTTGTGACGAACACCAGTTGATTCGATTCATTGTATTGAATTGAGCACGTGACATATGGTTTGTTCTACACTTGTTGGATTCATATCCGAGTTCGCAGTATTTGCAACTAGTAGCTAATTTGTCATATATGGCAAGCAGATGTTGTGTACAAATCTGTCCGTAGCGTTGAGATACTTGGGCGTACGCGATGTCTTTTTCTCGTGTACCTCGAGATGACTTTTTATGACTGTGTGGGTGCTTTGTCCCTACCATTTAGTTGGTGCAATACATTCCAGTCGGAGTCATGCAGACCAGGGCTTTTCTAAAAGACGTAAATCGCTCAATTCCAAAGAGTCTAGTATACGAAATAGAGTTTACAACTTACCGCATATATCATCGATGTTGCCTTTTGTATTGACCGGGGAACTTGTGTTGTCTGTGGATCTTTCCTTGCTCGGGAGATTGATTGGGCGTCTGATAAATTGGACTGATTGGATGACGTTACCTACGTTTTGGTGGTCGATCCACAAGGTTTCTGTTCCGTTTTTTAGCTTTGTGCACGGTATATGCCGTTTAATTTGTATGTGCTCGTGAAGATTCCACCAGTGTGGTTTCTGATGTTACTGGAGTTCCCGGTGGAGCGAGCGGCATTAATGGTTTTCCGTTGCAACGCGGAGTAGTTCTAGCCTAGCACCATCTGGATTTATAGCCGATGTAAACGTCGTATACGTTGCTATAATTGGTTCGTCCTCCGTAACGTCCGTTATCGGCCATGCAGTTTTATGCGTTATGCAATACAAATTATGAGTGTGTTTTAATCTACAGGTAATAGCGTGTAATGAATTGTTAATCGTATTTGGTCCGGTGGCGGTCATATGGGTCGTCGGGTTGGCGTCGCGACCATCGATATCATAGCTTATTTTAACGGGCTTGCCGTCATGATTCTGCGGTGAGATATTCCAATGCCGATTCCGTGCGGCAGCTGGTTGAGATGCTATGGCGGTTGATTGTGGGCCGGAGTTTTCCGAACAATTGGCCCCGTTTGTTATTTGTAAGGAGCCACATATATGTACGCATTATTGTGATATTCGGAATGTATTGCCCGATTGTTTTACGGCTTGGGTATATGTCCAAAAGTTTGAATTCCGCAGTAGAGTCGACTGGTTCACTTGTGATTGCAGACATGTTTGCGGTTGTTGACTGCAGTTGTTGCAGATTTTGGTGCCTGGCAGTATCCATTCCTACTTGTTTTAAAGTTATATTGTTTCAGCTAGTGATATTGTGCCGTTTTCTGTTCGTCGTTGTCGTGGTAGGTGTGTTTCAGATTTCGGCCCAGTTGTTGTATTTCAGTTTGCAGCTTGGTTGATCGTTGTCGTATCTCTGTCCATTTGTGGATGGGAATGGAAATGGCCTCGTATAATAATGACCCCCTAATATATTTAATATTCCCAGTCGGCGTCAGTGTTAACTTGTAGCCGAATCCATCTGCAGGAATGAAGTGATTGCTGGTGGCATTATTCGTGCTATGACGGTCTGGCTGTTTACGATGCGGTTAGCGAGGCTTGTGGAGAAGCAGCAGATAAGCAGCAGATGGTCGGCCGTGTATCAGTGTACCATTCCTAATAAATTATAAATGAACGATGTAAGTTCCAAATGATACAGAGAGAGAAATTTCTAACAAGGTAAT
>SCLF01031722.1:0-12306 GCA_004367975.1 Mesochordaeus erythrocephalus
TCAAACTGTTTTTTCGCGTATTACTCTAAACTGAATCCTCCCCAGGACTCCACCAAATTCCACGCTGTATCTTTTACGATAGTTTTTAGACCGGAAGTACTACCGGAAGTGCTATATAAAAACCGCAAATTGATGTTTTATATTTGTGAGTCAATAATATTTGTGCGTGGGTAAATGTTGCGCGTGGAAGAGTTCTACTTTTTTTATCCCTGTCCTAAATATCTACACCTTCACCAGTATTTCCGGGTAAAGCACAACCGGAAGTGAACCTAAACATTAAAAATCCAAAAGTTTACGTCGAAAAATTGACCAGGTTATCGATGAGCTATTCTAATCTGACAGTGAAAATTTAGCGCTACATGTTCTCTCAGAAAATTGATTTAACCGTTTACGAACTTTTCAGAGTATTTGGACTTTTCCGTGTTTCGTTTTTCTAGACTTGCTCAAAAGGTCGCACAGGGGTTATGTTCCACAAAGGGTGCACAGGAGTTAACTGTGTAAATTTAGCGGCATTTAGTTGATTAATATTCATTATCGAAAGTGGAAACCAATCAATGACCTTGTCTCATCCCTCGAGTCCTTAACGACGTGACACTTACTCAAAGCTCAACTTGGAGTTAAAGACTATATTAAAACATCAACCTATCATGCTTACTGTACAGAATAGTGTTTTTATGGCGAGAATAAATTATTATGGATAGAGAAAAAACTTTAGTCTAATATCGGAAATAACTCAGAAAACCTGATTTTTCATGTACTTATAATTACCCATCCGTCTGTATTTTGTCCAGTTTCTCTCTGTTAAATCGAACTTCGACTATTGCTCCTTACTGTAAATGCCAAAAATACTTTTTCCGAACAAAGTCAGTTACAGGGAGATCGATAACTTTAATCAATTTTAATTTGTCGGGCATTTTATATGTGAAAGACTAATTATTTCGGATTTTTTGGCAACAAACTTTAAGAAGTGAATCGGGACAAAAAATGGCAAGGTTCGAACCCACTTGTAAAAAACTGGCATTAATTGTCATTTTTGGTGCTAATCCCCCATAAGTTTAAAATTGTATCCGAGTATAAAATATCTATTAGTTATATTAGTGAGGTAATACATTCTACATTTATTCTCTACTTATTAAACTATGTCATCGATAGGAAAATCGTGGAAAAGACACAAATATGAGTCACTCACAGTTTTCCAGGCCTACTGGATTCAAAGTGGATATGGAATTCAAATATATTTAAAGTCAGTTTCCTCGAATTTGCTCGAGTATTTAAAAGTATTACACATCTCGTATCCAGTTATGAATCCGTTACGAGTTCGATTCATCTGTGATCCCATATATTTTATATTAGACTTAGCAATATTTAGGCGTTTTAAAAAGTTTAATAAACACGATATATAATTATATCAATACAGTATGGTCCTGTAATGGTCGTATAATGTCCATGGGACAAGAATACATATATTCATATGAATGAAAGATCCGAAACCACCCCAATCGCTGCAAAATTGAGCGGGTCGAAAACTATTAAAATCCCTCCAAAAATACACAGTCATTGACAATTAATGTTAAAATTTACAAAACGTTTTCGTTTATTTTTTACCATGTGGTCAACCATTTAGCCTTATTTCCGTTTTTAACCCCTCCTCCTCGTTTTATAAACAAAAACCCTTAATGATACGAAACCAAGCCTTAATGCGACATCGAATTGTATAAAGTTCACTATTATGAGGCCCATTCTACCCTAAAATTAATGTATTCATGAGTTTCCGACGCTGTTTACCTCGTACTCACGAATAGTTCCGTCTAGTACACGCATGTTCGATCTCGATTAGACGGATAAAAACCTTCCGTTCCAAAAACGGTCACAAAAATGATGTAATTAAGGTTTAAAATAAGATACAAAGTTCTCTACATCATTTTTGCGATAATTTTTGAACCGAATTTTTTATCATCAGTACTTTTACGTCTAATCTAGAAATATAACGAGTTGACTTGGACTGCGGAAGGAGGCATATAGTCTCAAAAGTATGGTGTGTGTGATAGGCCCGGCCCTGTCTGAGCTAAGTGTGTTCGCTTAGCTCAGCCGGTGGAGCGTCTGACTAGGAATCGGAAGGCCGCGAGTTCGAGTCTCCCGGTGGGAACATGTTTTTCGGGAGTTTATCATTACATCCGTATCACTATACCCAACGGATTGATGATACGGTGGAAATAGACACCCATATACAAAGCGAACGTTAAAATGTTTAGTTTTATATTTTTCTCCCGAGCCGTCTCACCGGAAAATCCATGAATATCGAGAGAAAATATCGGACTGCCAATTTTTAACGTTCTCATTGTAATTTGGAAATAAAATTTGAATTCACTTAGTTAAAGTCAAAGTCTAGTCGATGTTGGAACAACATTAAGATTTTCCCTCTCTTTAAGCTAATTATTAGACCTTCAATCGATTTCATGTTTGATAAAGATGAACTTGACAAAAGAAGGGAAAGAAAAGATAAGACATTGACTGACAAGATCACGTCCTATTATTCACGTAAACCAGAAATGTGCATTATCTTTAATAAATATTTGACCTCTAGGTCATTACCGGCCGTTTATGAGACACGAGGTCAAACTCTTATAATCCTAAAAAGTAATTTTAACAAATAAACGTACCCTCATAGTCATCATCGGGCTTATCTGATTGTTATAAATAATAATTGTTACAAATATTTTATAATAGTTAATAGTCACTAAAATAAAAGAAAATAATAAAATAACAATCAGTTCGAGAGATGAATGACCGAAATTTCGGTATACGCAATTTTTATAAAAATTAATTCCCATAATTATTTGTTATTATTAATGGATATTTACATGAATATGCAAGTTAGATTCTAGATAGATTTTGTGAAAAATTCACGTCAGAAAATACAACTACGCTAAACAATTCAATCCCTTTTCGAACAAATAAATTTTCGACCAGTTTTTGGAAAGCCACTTTTTCGACTTTTTCGTCTTTTCGTTAACGCGCCATTTTCTAAACGCATCCATCTTTGGTCTATAACTTGGTCACTTGTTGAGAATTTGGGGTCGGTCCTTTGAGAAGAATTAAAGCTGGAGTCATAGAGCTAGCTTAATAACAGATATGTATTATTATTAATTATTTACTAATTACTGCTAAAACGTTCATTTTCGGAGTATCGCACTACTTAAAGTTTTTTAACAGTTATTGTATTTTTCCTCAAGTTATGGGTACTGGCAATATTGTGCCAGATTGTATCGTGAGCAATAAATAATTTTGTACCGTGACGGTTAAGTCAAAAATGTGATTTCGTAAAGTATGTCGTATTGGCTCAATAGTGGGTTTATTCGACGCGTCATGACTCAAGCTCCCATTCTTCTCATATGACCTACCCCGAATTCTTAACGCGTGACCCAGTTATAGGTCAAAAATGGGATTTCTAAAGTACAAATTTTCAAACAGTATCAAAATCACTAATTTTCACTGCTGCAAGAAGCCGGCCAAGGTCCCAACTAATGTTCAGTAAAAATTTGACTCAAAACAGCTGGACAAAACCCCATGTTAGGGGGGTAAACGTCAATTGTGTCTATTGTTGCAATGTGACTTTCGAGGTCCATAACTTTAAAGAAAATAATCACCGTATGTTTTCGATACTTTTATTGGATACCCAGGGGCCTACTTAATCTAGCACGATTTAGTTCGGTGAGCTGCCATGTCCCCATGAGTTAAAATTAACGTTTTAGAAAAAAGGTGTTTTTGGTCTTTCGCGGTTTTTGGGGGTTAACTGTACGAAGGAGTAAAATTTTGGAAATTCTGAAAACAGATTCGAAACCGCAAGAAAAAACTCTATCAGACTGGGTAAGTCTCGTTTACCGCTTAATTGTTACCTGATGGGGTAGGGGGCACTCGGATAGATGTGTTTGACAAGGTTCAGTTTTGACGCTAGTGTACTAAATCCAAAAGAGATATTTTTAAACCAGAAATACCGTAAGATGGACAATCAGTTATATTTAATCACGCACAACTTCAAAACGATACAATCTGTGGTTTTAGAGAACGTGATTGTGATATGAGGCAGGTGTGGTATCTAGTGGCTAAGGTAAATAATCTCCGGAAGTAAATGACAATCAGATTTCGATAAAATAAGACAAATTTTATATGTGTAACCGTACTGTTCGTTGGTTCATTTAATATGTGTGCACACATCAAACAAGATATCTCGTAGAAATTGGGCCAATATAACTAAATTATGAGGACTAAGTAAAAATTGGCTCAGTATCGACAACCAGGTCTATACAAAATTCGACTATATAAATTCCTGTTACTACACTTATAAACTTACCCCCTTGTAAAGAAGTGGCATTAACAATCCTGTTAAGACAAAAGTGGTCACTGTTTTTTGGTGTTAATCCCCCATAAGTTAGAAATTTTGCCTAATGATAAAAAATCTATCAGTAATTTTAGTGATGTAATAAAATTTCACAAATAATTTTGGGTTCCAAAAACATTTAAGCCGAATTACAAATCGTGTTGATAGTATTTTCCAGACGTTATGACGTTGCGCCATGTAATGGATGTCAAATAGTTTTTCATTAGATGATAAGGATACCAAAGTATGCGTAACATAATACATTTAATAAACACGATATTTAATTATAGCAATACAGTATGGCCATATAATGGTCATATGTTGTCAATGGGTCAATGATACATATATTTATATGAACGAGAGATCCGAAAATGACCCCGATCGCTACAAAATTGATTTTGTGCTCTCCAAAACGATATAGTCATTGTAATAAATCCCGAAAACCTGTGTCCCCTACGAGAATCGAACTCAAGACCTTCCAATTTCTAGTTGGACGCTCTTCCGACTGAGCTAGGTGGACACGCTTATCTTCTACTATTCTCCCTTCACTTTTCTTCAACATATCAACACCGTAATAACTTTAGAAAACTGTACAGCGGTGTCGTAAAACTTGGCAGTCGTATATTTATTTCTCGAGCCGTCTCAACGGAAAATCTTTTTAATGGTAAACATTTTAATAAAAAATGTTCATGGATATTCCGTTGAGACAGCTCGAGAAAAAAATATACGACTGCCAAGTTTTGCCACACTACTGTAGTTCCCTGCGTCATCCGTCCGTGCAGGTATCCGCTGGTTACGACGTGGCTTTTTGCTCATAATTTACGAAGCAAAGAAATGAATTATTAACAATAGGAGATCCTAGCTGCCCAATTAACCTGTACAGTTCTGTTTTGTTGTGCATAATTACATGCGGAATCTGGTGATACTTGAAAGACAAATTGTTATTTTACGACAATTATTGAGTTCAACCCAATCTCTCCGACCGAATAAATCAGAACGAATGCACTACCATTGTCGTCTTTTTGAATTTATAATTGCCTTTTACGCGTCCCTTTTGATCAAAAAAGTATATCCTTTGAGCAATGGCGGGGTAACTTTTGTGCTGTTAGAGTTTGTAACGGTATACTGAATTTGTTGATTTTTAATTTATCCATGTTTTTATTTCCGAAGAAAAACATGGGCTTTAATAGACTCATATATAAGGATTTACGTAGAAGTACTGATAATAAAACATTCCGTTCGAAATGTCGCAGAAATGTCACCAACTATAACACTAGATTTTTTATTCGCGCCCAACCAGCGTTAAATTAATAGTACAATGTCAAGGTTAAAATTGGTAGTCGTATATTTCGTCCTCGAGCCATCACCGGTAAATCCATGAATATTTTTGAAGGTTTACCATTAGAAAGCTAAACGTTCACCTGTCTAATGGTAAACATTTGATTGAAAAATATTCATGGATTTACTAGAGACGGCTGGAGAACAAGATATACGGTTACCAATTTTAACGTTGTCATTGTATTACTCATAAGAGTAACAATCCCATTTTGTGTATCTTGCTAAATACGTGGATACCCTCAACGACATGGTACACATCATCCTACACGAGATAAATCGATCGGAGGAGTACAGCCCGACATTAAACAAAACATTGGAAACATGATTTCGAAAATTGTCTAGGTGCTTCCTTAGTTGTTGCGATAGTCTCTAGGGGGTTAAAACAATGAAAATAATTAATCAGATTAGTTAACCATATGGGTTAATAAATTAGGTTTTGCAGCAATTTATAACCAATTAAGGCTCAAAAACATGTTAATGATTATATTCGTCTACAGTTAGAAAATCAAACGATCGAAAACTTACGGGTCACTAGCCGAAATCTACACTGTAGCAGAATAAACTGATGAGTCGGTCAATAGGCCCAATATCGTCTCATTGACGTATTTATAAAGTAACGGGGAATAAGTTGATACGGCTGTAATGATAAACCCCCAAAAAACTGTGTCCAGGCGTCGCTCGAACTCGCGACCTTCAGATTCCCAGTCAGACCCTCTACCGACTGTAATTTTTTACTATTATTTTCTCGTTCATATCAAAGTTGCGATACAGTCAATCGATTCTAGGTAAACATATGCAAATAATATGATATGAAAATAGTATAATATTCAAAGTAGACTATGAGTGGATCGAATTTAAATATCTGAATGTTCTTAATCTTTAATTGAATCCGGATACTCCTTGATAGTTATTTCGGCAATCATTGTATCAACAACGTTGGCTATTAATACTTCGCTTTTTGATAAGGTGTGTAATTGATAAATCCGGAAAACCTGTGCCTCGGCATGGCTCGAACTCGCGACCTTCCGATTCCTAGCCGGACGCTCTCCGGACTGAGCTACGAAGACACGTAGCCCAGACAGGCCTTCAGGACCAATTACACATCATACTTGTTCTACTATTCTCGTTCATATCATTTTATTAAAAATAGTGTGGGTAGCAGTATTATACATGTGTTATACATTATACAAGTAGCTTTCTTGGTACGGTGGCGTTGAACCAGGTTAAAGTGGATCCGCTGTCGATGATATCCTCCATGACTGAATTTCGGGATTCGTTTCAACAACCAGCTTGCGTCCCTGTCCGTATTATCATTCTTATGCACTTCGGTATCTGTCATTTTTTTCTTTTAATTTGGGTCCGAAATACTGCCATTTCTATTGGTCTAATCTGCATCGGTAAAATTTCCGGTTGTTCTATTTGGTGACAGGCTGATAACGTATTATTTGCTAATACATTTTTGACCTTATTAACTGTCAGTTTCGGGAAGTTTATTATTATATACGGAAATTTTCGCTTTCCAAAAATGGTCGTTCGCTCGGAAACGGGTTACCTGATTTTGGCGCTTCCATATTACGTCATCTGAAAATTAATAGGATTCTCCTCTGAAGTCCGTGTTCAATTTAACCCGCATGCTGCATGGACAGACCTACCACTACTTTGCAAGTGTGCCGTTTGACCCACACTCGTGAAACTCATTATTTCAGCTCTATATCAATATTTCCATGTTGTTGATTGTGGGTATAAGGGCTAGTTTGAATAATAAATTTTCTATACAGTTACTAACATTTAAGATGTTTTCGGTTAAATTAGGTCAATCTTGACTTTATGGGGTATAATTACTGATGTATTATATCTACTTATGAGCATATTGGAAATATCCGCCCACGCAATCTATTGTGTTTAGGTCGGATAAATATCTGCAGGGGAAGTATTGTCCAGTTTTTTTGGAGTTTTTGTTATTTTGCGTTCACTTCCGGTCAAAATTCGTGGTCCGAATATTGTTGGAACAATTATGCCATTGAGAAATGTCAGTGAAATATACGGAATTTCTATCAGAATATTAGTTATATCCAGATCCAAGACACCGAATAATTATCTGTACTGTCTACGCTAGGGTATTCTTTCTGTGTTCGGCTTATTAAACTAATTAACCCTAATGGATTAGTCCGTATCAGTTGTATTTAAAAACAATTAAATATATTATTCTAGGGATGATTATAAAAGCGCAAATATTAAATCCCGAAATCAACGATAAAATAAACTTTGCGAACCTATTCGATAACTCGACCAAGTCTTCGACGGAAAATTTCTAATTTTACATTTTTAGGTTCACTTCCTGTTAAAATTCCTGGTTACACCAAAATAAGCGCAATACAATACTAGGATTTTCCTATCTAAGACACGGTTAGTACAGTTTATGGGGGTTAGGGGTAAATCCAAAATTTAAAACCAAAAACAGGATCGCGGTACAAAATGGGATGACAGGTTGCTGGGAGATAGGTACCTTAATGTATTCATACAGATTAAATGCCTAAAAGTATCGATACAAAATACGTCAAAAGTAGGTTTCCTGTAAGCTGTGTGACGTTTTAATACCTCTGCCGAAAACTCAGGAATATTTGCAACCAAATTATTACTATTGGAACTTTCAGACTGGAATCTAAGGATTCAGTCTTTCAACATAGATATTAAATGCCGTGATTAGTCGCCTGGAAGCTGCGCATTATTGAATAATGTAATTGACATGCACACAAGTTTATTTTAGCTGCAGTTTTGGCAAACAGGAATACTATTTTGACTTGTAAATACTTGATGGTATGTTAGAGAAGATTTACGCCTAGGTACACTGGTAACACCCGTCTTGTACTTGCTTTGGAACTACTCGCGCAGGAATTGAAGTTTTCCTGTATATTATTGAGGTATTTACGCCGGGAAATGGAATTTAAAATTAGCCTTATCCACAAATGTGCTGCTTATGGGTGACTAATCTCCAAATTAAAGACTGACCGCTTAGCTTTCTAATGGTAGAAATTTAATTAAAAAATATTTATTCGTTTTCGAGAGAGGTCAAAGCGAAGAGCGCGTCTTTAGCCCTGGCTCAAATGAGGCATGTTTGGATATATAGGAAAAACCACTGGTTAAGAGGATATATATATATATATATAATGCCATTTATAATTTTTAGAATATATCTGACACTAAGAATTGGATATGTGACTTACGAGAATATATTTTCCCTGGATTATGAAAGAAATTATTATAAACATTCCGAAAATATTCAAATTCCCCAAAAAACTAGATTAGCAAAATTCCAAAGCTGGAATTGAAGAAAAATTGACAAAAATATTTTAATCGACCGCAGGAACTGATTATATAATATAAACGAGATGGAAAAAGATGTTATGCGAAATATGCAAATCATGATTTCGCTTTTCCACACTGCTCCAGTGGAGACCACCCCAAAGACGGTCTTCTTTCGCAGATACCTGGAGAACGAATGGATGGATCTGCTTCAAATTTAACACATTATAGGGATTTCAAATACACATTTACGAGGAATACAATCGAAGAGCTGCGAAGCGCTCACAAATAATTTCCAACAATTTAAAATAATACATATCTGTTATTTAGCTAGGTACGCTGAATTTTTTTAATTTTTAGGCATATTATTTGATCGAGAAAATATTATTTGAGTGAAATGTCGCGTTCTAACAATTATATTATGGGCGTGTTTATAAACAAATAAATAACAATTAATTACAAAAAAATTACATGTCTGTTATTAAGCTGAAATAATACAATAGTAATCGGAAAAGTGGCACTAAATTTTGGGTGTTGCTGCGCGCTCATTTGTTAGAGTTCAAAGCCTAAGGCCACTAGAATATTATTATTATAAGATACGACTAGATAAAATCTATGATTTCTTTCTTTAATATAATCCAGCCGACAAAGTTTTGTGCACGGCTTGAAAGTTGGTGCAGATTCTAAGCGCAATATAAATAAAGTGTTTCATAAAAATATTCCATATGCATAGAAATTACCCGTGTTAAACTTATTTTTTTAATATTGCGTTTATAGTATATTTGCAAGGACCTAGTCTCCATGTACCGAATGTCGAGCTCTCCTCTTTGTGCCACTTTTCAAATTACCATTGTATTTGCCTTCACAACTAGTACTCACTGTAGCGAAGCGACCAGTTAACTCCCAGTAAAATAGATTTAGAAAATGCATGCAATTTGCTGGCATGGTACTTTCACAAGACACTAGGAATTCCATCATTTTGATAATCCACTAAGATAATAGGAAAAGATGGCATGCGTACTTGCTATTTGGTGAATAGACACGTTATTTAAAAATATGGAATGTCTGACCTGGGTCTCTGTTCCTGCACTGCATTAGAGACATATAGTTATATTCTGGACAAAATTATATAGCGTGTATCGGAGATCTTATTTTTGGATGAACCTCCTCCTGCAGATTAAGCAGCTGGGTTTTCAGATTTTGATTAACCCGTGATTAGTATTATATAATCCGCGGAACGGCTTGGTCAGTACGAGGTAGGAATAATAAGCTTCTAGCTGCTACCTCTCATTTTCACTAAATATATACCTTGTAAATTGTATATCAATAGAGTAGTCTGTTTGTTGACTGAAGCTTAGTCAACATAGCAAAGATATCCAGAGTTGTCATTGACTAAGTTGAAAGGTGAGTTAAAACGTAGAGGGAACCTTAATTGTGGGTAATCTGGAGGACCTTTGACTTCAAATTGTATAGGATGTAACTATTTTGAAAAATGAAATACAAAATATTGACAAGTAGGGGAAATGAGCAAGATATAATTGAACTAAAACGTAACCTTTGCCAATATATGGATACCGGGGCTGAGAATGATTTTGTAAGAGAACTAAAACGTTCGGGGCGAAGATTAGAACACAAAAAGCAACATTCTTTAAATGATTGTGAACGTGAACTAACATCACAAATAATTTTAATCCAGTTTCGAAAAAAATATAGGAGCTCTACCCGAATCTCCTATTTCCCATACGTATGTAGTTCCAAATTTATTTGGTTGCCCATTACTTAAACCCAAGTTACAAGACAATAATCTATACTTGCGCTTTGCTCTAAGTTTTCAACGCACGATTACAGAAACTTAGGAATCTGCCTTATTGTACACAGCTTCTGTATATCTACAGAAAATCATCTTTCCCCATCAAATCAATACTACAGAGAAATCAGCAGCTTGAAAGACTACAAATAACGGAATTTTTGGAACTATCGTTAGTACCGACAAAGTGAGCATCATTTCCGATAATAATTTTATTGGGACCAGAAATTTCGACCGGAAACGACCCTAAAGGTTGAAAATTCGAAATTTTCCGTCGAAAAAATGGTCGTATATTCAGGCGGATCATAGTTAACCGCACAAGCAAAACAGTCCTTCTCTGGGCAGGTCTTCTCCCGCAAATTATTATCAATTATTTCAGAAGATTTGTGTTTTCGTTGCTTAAGTCTTCTAGTTATTAATTGTACGTCCAATGTTATTCAATTGTTTTCATTAAAATTTTTGAAAAAAAGCAAAGAGTGTCACTTTTTCGAAAAGATTATTTCGAGGTTGGATACCTTATGCTAACATTGTATGCGTACATGCTTTATGAGTGCAAAATTAAAATTAGAACAGATTTCGGTATGGCTAAAACTAAATTTTCCGTGTATAAACCACGACCGCGAAATCAATAAAATTTAAGAGATGTTTGGCCGATGAATTGAAGAAACGGGCGACTAAAACTGATATAGAAAAATTACATTTCGAATATACCGTATATATTCAACCGTTGGACCTTTTGCCTAATGCTGATGCTAAGAAAAGGTAGACACTTCGTTTTCAAATGGTTAATTGACAGTGAATTGGAACGAAACACAAAAATAGAAGTCGTCGAAAAGACAGCTGCTGGAAGTTTTGCCAAAATCTGGCATGATATTGAAGCAAAAATTCGTTAAGCTGCTTTCAGAAAAAAAACAAAATTGGAAAATTCATAAATGCTCCGAATCAATCTGAGCTACAATTTGACCAGAATCTATCCGATGAAATTGAAAACGCTTCGATTGAAGATAACTGGTTTCAATATTATTTATTGGGTTTAAAGTATTTCGCACGGACTTTAATTCTGTGTATCTAACATCGCCGCGCGTGTAATTATAAGGCTCGGGAGTGGCCTCTTCAAATCGGACAATTTTACCATAACCACTGTATATTATATTTCAGGCATTTTCATATTTGCACTTAATCGTTTTTCCAGTTTCTATCTCCAAAAACTATCCTGTTTCTGCGGTTGATTAAATTACTTTTTCGTACATTTCATGTCCAGCTTGCTCTGGAATTTTGTTAATTTTTTGGGGGGGATTACATATTTTCGGAATGTCAGTAATCATTTTTGTCGACAATTTTCTGGGATTTTCTAGGATGAGTGTTAGACAAAATGTCATCAAATAATGGGGGCGTGTCCGTCTTATCGAATCGGATTCGATAAGACCGAGACACCCATAGCCTTTTTTACGCTCTTATCGAATCGGTTTTCGTTTCCCTC
>SCLF01031833.1:0-12304 GCA_004367975.1 Mesochordaeus erythrocephalus
GGCTCCTTTTGGGATATAGCTAACACCTTACTCGTTTACCACTTGTATACCCCAAATAGCGCACAATTAGAATCTGAAACACGCAAAACCATGGGGTTAACTTCGCCAATCCTAATTTTTCTCACCAATTTAATCACCCATTTATGCTTGTTTAGCGATAAACCTAATTCCTGCCCTACCCATTGCGTTGTGGCTGATAAATCTGGTCGATGCGGGGTCTGCCCAAAGTCGGAGACCTTTGGGCAATGAGTCATTAATCGAGTCATTATACGGGATGTTAAATCGGTCAGAAAAACTAGGGTTAGCTTTGCGAAGCTAACCAAAGATTTTTCTCTGTGTCGGTTTATAATTGTTTATCATTCAAAAATCGGGTCAAATATCTCATCTATAGCCTATAACTCTGCGACTTTCGCCAACTCAAACTTTTTTCAAATATCTGCGACTTTGGGATACACCCTCGATGCGAGACTCTCGATTGTACATTATTTCTAATTGGAACAATTAGCTGCATTTACGCAGCACACCAATTGCGCATATTTAATCGTTCAGGAACTTCATGAAAATGAAGGATTTGAATTTCCCGAACTTGATACCGCGAAGGTATTTCTAGTTATTGATATTTCCATTACCGTTATAACACCACTCAAAACAGCATGGTCTAACGTATATTAACTCGCAAACTGCACGAATGGTTCTACCCACACGCTGAAATCTGTGCCGTTCGGCACAGTCTCGTGAAAACCATTATTTCAGTCCAAGATCTCTATTTTTGTGTTGTTGACTACGGGTTTAAGGCTAGTTTGAATATACAGTTACTAACAGTTAAGATGTTTTTGGTCAAATTAGGTCATTCTTGACCTTATAATACCTTACTATGGTATTATATCTACTTATGGGCTTATTTCCAATAGCCGCCAACGCGATTTTCTATTATTCTCTATAACTATCGACCGTGGTCAAGAAAAGCCAAAATGGTTCCTGAGACAAGTGGGAAGTGATCGCTTCCGATAGAATCTGTTCTCAGAATGTTAATTTTAACTCCTGGGGCATGGCAGCTCACCAAACTAAATTGTACTAGATTAAGTAGGCCCAGGGCATCCAATATAAGTATCAAAAATATACTCCGATTATTTATTTTAAAGCATCAGATTGTTCAAAAATTGATAAAATTGACTTTGACCGTCCTGAAATTTAGTTTTTGTGCAGTTTTTTCGAGTCGAATTCTTAGTGAACATACTTTGGGACCTTTTCATCTTTTCTAAATCATAACAAAATAGAAAAGTGAAAATTTATGATTTTTGTCATTTGTTGAAAATTCTGTACTTTAGACGCGTCGAATAAGCCTACCCTCGAGCCAATCGGACATACTTCCCGATATCAGATTTGTAAGTTCTACTGGCTATAACTACGTAACAGGTTAGGAATTCGGGGTCAATATTATTGGAAAAATGTAACTGTGCAGAAACGAAATATCAGGATGGTCAGCGTCAATTTTATCCATTTTTGAACAATGTGACTTTCGGGGTCCATAGCTTTAAAACAAATAATCGGAGTATGTGTTTGATACCTTTATTGGATGCCATGTGGTCTACTTAATCTAGTAGAATTTAGTTCGGTGAGCTTTTAAAAGGGGTCTTTTTCATGTTCTATTGTTAAGGGGAGGGTTAACTGTACGACGCCGTGTAATTTTGGACGTTCTGAGAATAGATTCGGAACCGCAAGAAAAAACTCTATCAGACTCACTTGTTACCTAAAGGGGTAGGGGGAAGCTTGGCCCATGTGTCGGAGTGGCTATTTGAATTCAAATATAACTGTCAATTGTTCCATCTAATTAAATTTCTCGAAATAAAATTCACCCAATCAACGCTCCGTAAAGTATTTTAATATTGGCGAAGCGCAGAATTGGACAGTTAGGCACGTAAGTTGTAAGTTTAGTTAGTATAGTATAATATCCTTGTTAACGCCTTACAGCATGGAGGCGAGTTAGCTCAATTGGTTAGAGCACTATGTTGCAACCGCATAACTCAGTTTCGATGGTGATAAAGCCGAATGACAACCCTATTCGGAGTGGTAAGCGGGGCTAGCATATAAATATGGTAGGTAATAATGCGTTTGCTTGTATTACTAACTCTTTGCAGCTAACTACAGTATCTCTTTCCAATGCCCGAGTGTTAGTCAACAAACACTATTTAGTTGATATATATATTTATTGATATAAACTTATAAAGAATGAAAGTAATGCATTAAGGTCAGATTAACTGTCTGGTGTGAATTATAGTGTTATCAGGGACGATCTTAGGGAGTGGCCCTGCCATGGTTGTTGATGTAGGAAGCCCGCGTCGCATAAACTATTGTTACCAACAGGTGTCTATAAATATGCTAAGGTAAAAGTCGTGATCACGGTTTCGTTTTATCATACCATTTGTGCTCATATCAGTAACAATGGATATTAATCAGTGCACTTAGTCCATTTAGTTTTCTGGATTCGTTTAAAAAGACGTTTAGAACATTCCCGTATAGGGAGCGAAATCAACAATATGGACCCGATGAGACTAAATACATACCAATAAAGTTTTACGTGACGAATATCGGTGCTGGGATTAAGCTGGTTGTCCAACTGTTCCACTCCAAAAAGATCTACATCCTCGTGTTTTTTCTTATAACTTATTGGTTATTTCTAACTTAATCTCATCCGCTTTTGGTAAATCATAATTGCGATTAGCACAATCAAAACCCTAGTTTACGGGTTTGGAGTAAATGATGCATACACCGTTACAAACCTGAGTAGTTTGTGAATGAAATACCGATAACATTTGCGCGACATTGAGGTTAAGTTGATTTCGCGTGCTGACTTCTTCCAGCTTCTTGCAGTAAGCTTGAAACACATATTACGTTTTCCGTTCGGGATGTGGATTAATCTCATATCGCATATTGCATGGTGGATGTCTATGACTTCTCTGCGATTACTAGGTAGTAGGAGACGTTGTAAAGATTTACGAGCTGCATCAATATGTAAATTTTCCCAATTTCCCCATGAGACATTCGACATTTTTACCTACTATTGTTTTGAATGTAAAGGTCAATCTCACGTATGGCTGTTGTTAGCATTTAATCCTTATCATTTTTTTGGTATACCGGTCTATTGTACACCTTATATCTCCAGTATTTCAATAATCTAAATGTCCCATAATTTCATTGAGTTGCTTTTTATTTTTTCCGTCAGCTCCACATTCTGCGTCAAAAGAATCTTCGATGCTCAGTTTCAATACGTATTTCTGTGAAGCCGTTTATCAAAACTAGATCCCCATGTTCTACTTCTACTTTAAGTACGCCTATTTGTTTCGATAGGTTTAATGTTTGTTTAGCGGTTTCAATCGCTAGGCATAAAAGGAATCTCATTACAAATCTAAATATCTCTAATTCGTTACTACTGATGATTTGGAACCTGTAGTCCGCTGCTGCCTTTGTTCAGTTGTTTGTGTCATCCACTTGTTACACGGGTTGTTACACGTGTTGTTACACGTGTTGTTACACGTGTTAGCGTGACTCGTGATGCATTGTATTTTCTTTGGTGAATTGGTTGTACTCCCATCTCTTTAGTACACTCAACATGGTAGGGTTTATTTACTGTGGGTCCTTTTGCGCGCTAGATTCCTCAGCATATTTTACTTTGTTTCCATCTATCTCTGCATACTCTCATTTAGCGGGAGTTCATTATATTCCTTGAGGCTATCTTCATTCGTTTTTCGTATTCTTGTTAGAATACGAACAAGCGGGTCTTAGCTTCATTTGTGATGCTTTCTGTGAGGGTTACCATTATTTACCAAATATTTTTCCATTGAGAATTGTTGGCAGAGTTTCATCTTTTGTTGTGTCATCTTAAACATTTCATCACCGGTCAATTTTGTTCATATAGTTCGTTATGGGTCCGTCTCTCTGTAAAATAACGACTGGCCAACTGGTAAAGTTACTAGATAAACGTTTTTCATTATTGAGTTTAAAACATATCAAGTTCAGAAATAAAGATAAGTTTTCGTCAGTTGGCTGATAAATACGAGTGAGTTCTTGAATTCTTCTAACAGAGTACTCACATATGTAAGTTTCTATGGACTATACCAAAAGTTTCAACGGAATCATGTAATTCTTTAGAATTAAAATTTTCCGCATTATCACTTAAAATTACTTGCAAAATTTCATAGAGAATGTGCTTTATAGTCTTTGATAATCTTGTAATAGTGCAAAATCACACAAAAATATACTTGGTCATGCCAAAACCTGGTAAATCAATTGCAAGTGTCTATAATGGCATACTAGGCGCGTCTATACTTCTTTGTAGATGTGCTTCAATCTGTCTACTTATGGTTAGGTCACAGGTATCACATTGATTGCAGAATGCGGATACCTCCTTGTATTTTCCGGGTAACCAGATTTGTAAGGTATTTAACTTAGTGATTGTCCGTCTTGGAGACTCATGCCGATTTATATTCGCTAAAAGCGTTGTAATTTAATGCCTGGAGAAGAAAATGAACTTACCTTGTCTGGTGGCATTTTTAGTTATTAAAATTATATAGGTCGTTGCGAAAATAGCCTTTTACATTGTTTGGATTCAAGCTGTAAACCAATTTCAATCGGCTCCTCTAATTCAAAAGTGGCCAAAATATAATTTTTATTTGTATCATTGTTTACCACAGTGGTAAAGATAGGCCAAAATAATTTGAAATACCATCAAGTTTCCAGGCATCTAGCCGGCGTAATGGTGTTCGGCGCCAACGCATCATGGACGCAAAATGCCCCCTCGTATTCATTAAAGAGGGTGTAAAATGAACACCGACGGCTATATCACAATTTTGAAGGACAACCAACGAACTTGGGTCCGAAGACATTACACGGAAGGAAATTACTGCTTCCAACAGGATGGAGCACCCTGCCATACGTCAAAAAATATCCGAAGTGGTTGGCCTAAAATATCGCTGAATATTGGGATAAATCAGTTTACCCCTTCGTCTCCCGATTTGAATCCCCTGGACTATGGTTTATGGAGAAAATTCAGCAACGGCTTTATGGAGCAACACTACAAAACTTGGTCGAGCTTCGAGATGAAATCAAAAAATCATGGCGATGTTTATCAAAGGACCTCGTACAGCTAACATGCAGGTAATACACGCGTCGATGTTAACAAGTTATCGATACTTCCGGTGGCCACATATAGTGAAATGGTACTCTAAGTACTAATCTACTCAACCCTTTTCAGGGCTACTAAATTTGTTCAGTCGTTCAAAATATTTCGCAAACACCCTGTATATGTTCTTTCTCCTCATTTATCAGTTATATTTTAATCTGTGGTGGATCGGGAACTGTAAAAGTTTGTGTATATTTAAATCCTTAGGTGCTTGGTAGTGATCTAAGGTCAGTACAACTAGATGCAAACACATCTTTATTTCCTAGCATGGCCTCTTTCACCTGTAGCCTCATACCATCGCGAATATTTCTATGAACGCCAAGACTGTTACTACTATAAGTTGTGTCTATAGCTGGATCGATTTATTTGGCTGGCCCATTACCGACGGAAGTATCGTTAAACCGGAATAGACACTTGTCTTTACAACTAAGGTATTCCCATTCTCCAATTACATGCTCTACTGGAAATTATAAAATTTGGAAAACGCGGTCAATATATATTCCTAAACAAATGGTGCCTATTACTTCACCTCCTTTTCCAAAAGCACTTGATAAAGTGTCTTTGAATTTCGCCGGATTAGGACGTTGCTTAATTAGTTGACTGTACGCAGCACTGATTAAATCTACGCTGATGCCTGAATCCATTATGACTGTAAACTTGACCTGGTTGTGCGTTTTTGGCAAGTAGAAGAAAATATTTTGGTTTGTGGTTTGGTATATTGCAGTCCTTTTCCAACACAATACTTAAATATATTGACGGCGGAGATTAACATATATGCATCTACTTTGATATAAGTGGCGTGAGGATATTGAGTATGTTTATATCATGTAATAGTTCACGTTTCTTTTATTTTTAAGATAATCTACTTTTAGTTTTTTGAGCGCATTTTGGGTATCGATCCTGGCCGTTCCAGTAGTAGCAACAGGAGTAAAAACGCAGTGGAGACCTTTAAACCATGTGTGCGTTTCTCTATTACTACTCCATTTTGGACTATTTCTATGTCCATATACGTTAATCCTATTAATTTTTACCATATTTGATCACAGATTTTCGACGTGAGGCTAGTATTTAAAAATAGTTTGGCTTCCGCATACGTTTTCTATATAGTGTGACTACAGATAATTTCGCTCAATTTCAACAAGACTTATAAGATTATTTCGTAGGTATTTAAAGAGTTTGTAAATACTATTTCCTTTTGGACAGCACCGGTCGTCATTACTATCTCATATAATTCTCTATTCATGTCTTTGTATGTATTTAATTCCAAAATTAGATTTTTCTAGGCCGGACATTTACATATATGCGTGTGTCCTGCCGCATTACCACTATCCCATATAGACCCGCTTTGAATATCTGAATATACTTGGATTATTATTCTTGTGTATATCCAGATGTGTTCTAAAAACTCATTAGTTATTTATAGATTGTATGCTACTATATCTCTCAGGCACACAATTGGCTTTTTTTTGTTGTCACGGACCATGGTTTTAGCGTTTTAAGGCCTTAGACGTGGTTAAATTTTTGATTCACGTCAATTACGTCATCTTTGCAACCAAAATAGGAACAGAAATCGCACCGAAAGTAGATAAAATTGTGTAATGTTCACCAAAAATGGTCAAAATTCACTGGTAATGACTAGAAACTACTCTATAGGCAAGATGTCTTACTATGTAGGCTTTCTGAACTTCACAAGCGGTTTGATTGTGAATAAAATCTCTTGAAAACTGTATGGTTTCAACTGTATATTCACCCTTGGCGTCTTTGAAAATAAATAATGTTTTCGAATTCTGGAGACGGAACTAATTGAATTAATCTCCGTGACAAAAAAAGGTCAATTGTGTGCTTGAGGTACCTAGATAAAAGTGTGCCTGAGAGATATGATTACCATTTTCGAATGTATGCGTTACTTAATATATCTTGAGTCACTAAATGTCCTATATTAACCCCCTCGGCAAAATCTGAGCGAAAACGCTTTGGCAAAATTGACCACTGAATGGTCTTATGATTTGTAGTGCTAAAAATTTGAAAAAATGAGAAATAATTATCCGCACCTAATCCAACGCTTTACCGTTACCATTTGATCTCAAGTCTTTGACCTATTGAATTCGCCAGACTTTCGGTACATTTCCATGAGTCATTCAATGTTACCTATTATTTAAAAATAAGTCACGCGAGGGCGCTTTTTCTCTATATACTTACAATGGAAACTATATATTGATTAGTCATCCGATTAAAATTTGCTTTCCTTACCGAGAACTGACAGAAAGTTCTACGCAATTTTGTTTTCGTTGTAGTATGTAATAAAAACATCTCATGGGTTCGAGAAAATTTGACGAGATACGAGGACTCGAACTGAAATGTGAAGATTTATTTAATTCTCAAATCACCCCCGACGTAAAATCGATGATTTATTAAAAAAACGGAAACTAAACATGATTCAAAGTCTAATATGAAGAAAATAAGAGAAATGCCCAATATATAGAATGTTGGGCTGGAATCATAGATAAATTGTGTATTACTGATTTTAAATTATAACTCCTGGTGATTACTTATCAAAAACTGTAGCCATTTTGCCGAGAGGGTTAACTCTATCTCGGTCATGAACTTGAATGAGTCAATTTATATATAAGATGTATCTGTCTATAACAAGTGCGTAAGGTGTGTCCGTCTGCCATTAATACTCAAGGTGCGCCCGTCTATAATTGAGCTAGTTTATGCTTCATTCTTCACAAAAAAAAAAATTATTTTTCCAAAAAAAATAAAATTGGCTAAAGAATCAATAAACATGATGTCTCCACGCAAGTTTCCGGGTTTAGTCCCTGAATTAAAATTGGTTAAGAAGGGGATGGATACTGCACGAATAGCCTATGGGGTTAGCTTCACTGGAGTTCATGGTTCCCGTATCGACTCCTTATTATGCCTCCGGTATCCTCCGTGCCAAGAATTCTGAATTAGTAGCTTTGTCTGTCATTATTCTACGTCAAACTTCGCCCGTGGATATGGACGACGATGAAGACAATAAGGCCGAATATCGGTTGCAACCGTACCGGGAAAATCAACGCATTCATCACCAATTCTATCACTATACTATGGAATCCTTAACACCATTCAGTACCACACATCTGCGTATTGCTGAAGGCCTAATTACGAACCTGAGTACACGACTCGAAAATAGATTGGCACAAAACATCAAAAAGAAACTTACCAACCATATTTGCCCAGCATTATTATTATTGTTGAACTTTACGGTAATGTCACTCAAAACCTTTAAGTTAACGACCAAAATTGATTGCATTAACTGTGTTCATTATTGGTGTGAAACGGTAAATAATAGATTTTAAAGTGGGCAAATCCAACAAAATGTTTAACAACTGTTTAATAATGTGTCAATTTGTGTTTATACGAAATGAAGAAGTGTTTATACGAAATGAAGAACCAGAAACCATAATTGTTTGTCTACATATCCAATATAGTTAGTCTGCTCAGGACCAGTAGATGGACAACTATTCCATTACCATAAAGTTCCGGCACATCAATGAGATAATGTATCCATCGCCAAGGCTTAGCCAGTACTGGTTAAGGGGTGGCTCAATGTTGTCGTTCTAGCCTAGACTACCGGCGCCCTTTGTGGACTTGTCTATCTAACATTTCTTAATTACCAAACTAAGTTAGGTGTATGGTATGGTTTGGTCGTGTTAGTTTCGAGAGGGTCTGTTTTAATCTAAAGATGTTGATTGGTACTAAATGTTGTAATTACGAATTGGTCAGTGTCCCCATCCGAACCAAAATAATTACTGGACAAATTTGAAATTTCCTCGATATGCATTGTCTCTATTGGTGTTGTGGCCCATGTTTCCTCTGTGTTGAGTACCAAATGTTCCTCTGTTTGGTGTTTTATTGGCGCTTGCCTAGCAATCTCTAACCCGGTGTCCTGGATTCCCACAACCATAACAAGTTGGTTGATTATTCACTGGCACATATGGGTTCGGTCGTCGCTATGGAAATGGCTGAGTCCTCGTCGCGCAACGTGTTTTGGCTGCTTCTGCGAGTGACCCTATGCTGTCTTGCTTGGTTTTTCTGGTTTCTGTGTCTTGACTAAGACTTGTTGCATTTTTGTATTCAGCCCCTCTAATTCTGTATGTAATTTCTGGTTTCGATCATCCACATGGTATGTCGTTAACGGCGTCCTGGTTTTCTATCCAATAACATCTGACACCTCCTTGACCACCTGGGAAGTTTCACAAAAGTTGAGACTTCATTCTGGCCGCAGTTTGGACTCCATTATGTTGCAACCCATTCAAGAAAAAGTTATAGTATATCATTAATCTCAATATTTTGGAGTGCTACTTGGGCGAACGTTTTCTTACGTAACTACGATAGTGTCGTTAAAACTATCCGATTTGAAAAGGCCCATTGCTAGCCTTAAAAATCCACCCGTGGCGATATTAGGTGTACGGAAATTAGGTCTTTTGATCCGCATGATCAATTGGCGCGTGAACAAATATACGAGTCAACTCCTGGTACTACGTTAATTAACTCCTGGTACTACGTTAATTCAAATAGTCGGGACGCCATTAACGAATTTCGGACGGAAATTCCGCCTACGACTAGATAGTTTGTGAAACATCACCGTATATGGTGGCATATATATTCAGTCACTATTTAATGCGTTTGTTTGTCTGACTGTATCCTTTAACTCTTTGTCGCACACTACAGTATCTCTTTCGAATTCCCGAGTGTCAGTCAACAAACACTATTTAGTTGATATATATATATATGTATTTATACAAAGTTATAAAGTAATCAAAGTTATGCGTAAAGGTCAGATTAACTGTTTGATGTCCGATACCGGCTAATACAGAGCCCGGTGTAAATGTTTTATATAAATTGAACTGTTATCGCTTCTAGACACTGTGACACTGCCCTTCTCAGTACAGTTACTCGCCTTATAGTCTTATCAGGGAGTGTTTTAAGGAGTTATTCAAGGAGTGGCCATGCTGTGTGTGTTGATGTAGGAAGGCCAAGTCGTATAAACAATTATTACCAACAGGTGTCTATAATTATGGCAAAACCTAAAGTCATAATTGGGTAATGTGAGCTTATATTTAACAACTTGACAACGTTCAAATGATTAAACGACTTTAATAATAGGTAAATACTAGTGCCATGCGCGTATAAAAGACCTCATTTCTGTCAGCGTAGGAAAATAGTTACCTTTGATATTATTTTCCATATGTTATAACCAATGAAACCCCCCACTAAGTAAATCGGGCGGCGATAACGCCATAATGGCACTCAACATATAAACCCCTACTCCGCTATTATCCAAGACCGGGGACGTTTATGATATTGGAGAGTATAATATAATAGCCTCGTTAATGACTTACAGCGTGAAGACTCGTTTGGTTAGGGCACTTTATTGCAATAGCAGTACTGGGCTTCGATTCCCTAACTTGTAAGTACATTTTCGAGTTTATTTTCTTATATCCTTATAGCCACTAAGCCAACATAATGTCCATGGGGCAAAGATACATACATTTATATGGATGAACGTGAATGTACTGTTATAATGTGCCAAGCCCTACGCTCAGTAATTAACAATTACTGTTAATGATGACAACACCCTAAATTTTCAATTGATTTTACAAACAGGGTTAAGATAAATGTCAATATGAAATCGTAATTACGATTACGTGGTAAAAATGACGTAAAACTTGAAACATGTACGTTAGCTTGGAAAGAACCAGGAGTATACGATTGTAAACCATGTTTTATTTGCTCACCACTGTCCAAACGTACTGTATGCCAATGACTGTTTGAGGTTGTAATGAACTCTAGGCACATAGAAGCATGTGTGAGAGTACATTGCACGAAGACTTATATGATATAGAGCTAAAGGTTATGGTGATACTTTTAGCACACTGGTTCATATAATTGAAATATATGTATTTAACTTATATAATTTATATAATAAATATTTATAAATAATATTTTTTGCAGTGCAGCTGGCCGAAAGTTATCCATATTTTATTTATTGTATACTTTAAACCATCTTTAGAACAGTACGAATACAAAATTGATACGGTTCGTCGTAGAAGGATTCTTCCATCCTGTCTGACTCGAATGAAATGAAATGTAATGGCAGATTCTAGATCTCAGCCGCTCGATGTTCGACTCAAACTTTTGGAGCAGTTTGTCCTTAACCCTCCGAAGCATCAAGGTAACGTCTATTTGCAGTTATGCATATGATTAAGTGGAACGGAGCTTTAAAGCGTCGTATTTTCGTAGTCCATATATGTCGTATTTTCATGCCGGAATCTATAACAAGAAAATATAGCTTTACAGTGACCGCAACGCGAAATCATTCGTATTTATATAAATTAAGGTCTTTCATACGAAACGCTCGTGGATGTCATTGATGTCCTGTACAATGAACTATTGGGATCAAATATCAAACGAGAGCGTCATGTTACGGATTTTTTGGACTGGGTCCGCCCTTTTATGTCTAGAATATCTGAGCTTCGTGTTCGCAAGTCAGACTTTGACCTGGTAAAAGGATTGGGTGCATTTTACACAAGCATAGTTACGCATTTGCTCCTAATTGTTTTCCTTTCTAAAGAAATAACACAACCGAAAGTGAATTTAAAAAATTCGTACATGGAAAGGTAATAATTTCAGAAAATAGTATCAAAGTTGAAATAAAATAGTTCAATTTTAAAACCAAATTAAATTGTGTTTAACAGAATGTGGAGACAAATAATTTTCGCCAAGGCGGAATAGTTTATGTTATTCAATAAATCGGCCTATTCGCAATGTTACTAGTTTGCAAACTGAGCTGTTATTTAATTTTGATTCGTTGGTTTTATTACTGGTACACTAACGTCAAAACTACCCCCTCCCCGCAGGGGTTCCCGGGAGCCTTGTGAGTCTTATATCTAGAAAAAGACCTTTTTCTGAAAAAACGTTAATTCTGACTCCCGTGGGTATGGCAGCTAACTTGTACTAGATTAAGTGGACCAAGGGCATCCAATAAAAGTATCGAAAACATAATCCGATGATTTGTTTTAAAGCTATTGACCTCGAAAGTCACAATGTTTTTTAAATTCTGAAATTTAGTTTTTAAGC
>SCLF01031944.1:0-12297 GCA_004367975.1 Mesochordaeus erythrocephalus
AATAGATTCGGAACGGCAAGAACAAACTCTATCAGACTGGCTACAAATCGTTACCCGGTCATACAGCGGTTCGAGGGGGGCGACCTGCTTAGGTGTGTCCAGAAGTCTTGCTGGCTTAGTTAATTGGGGATTATCCGATATTCTTATATATTCAGTCAGCGAGTAGAACACTTTTCTCCTGCTTTTTTCAAATGCTTTTCGGAAGTACTAAAAATTTAAGCATGTGGGAAGCTTCATAAGTCCCCATTATTCATGAATAATAACAATGTAATAATAACAAACGTAATTATAAAGATAGAAGAAGAATATATGTAAAACCTTTTCGGGTGGCTTGATGTTGGATTTGAACCAGCGCGTGTGGTTTCCACGACCAACGCCTTGCCAACTGAGCTAATCAAACATCCGATTCCAATAAGATTTTACATATTTATATACCTTCGTGTCAGCTTTCTTCTTATTTTAGTGAGAGGGACTCGACTAGCTCAATGAATACGTCTTCTGTATGCTCATCTGAATGCTCAAAATCGTCTCAAGTCAACCAGTCTGATTATTTTGCGACCGAGAAATTGCCCAAGGGACGCGGAGTGACACGCAGGACTTCTATTTAAACTAATATATAGTTATTACGGTCCAATTTATAGTCATTAACGCCTTGTGTGTTCGAAGGTTTTATAAGGTTATTTCTGGGTGAGTCAGGCTCAGTTCAAGATTTTTTATTATTCTTGTAATTTTAGTTGTAAAAGCTGATCAAAGTACGTCGTTAGATTACGCGTGCTGCTAACAAAAAATATATTAACCCGTAAAGTATCACCGCGATACGAGATGATAGTCGATGCAGACGAGTAGAAAACCATTTCCAGTATTAACAATGTTTTTGTTAGAGCTAAATTAAATCGAAATTATGTATTTACATTCACCCTAATGTATTCATGCAGATTATGTGGTTGGTTTCCAGATTTTGTTTAACTAGACGTTTAACCATAGCGATGAGAAAATACTTTCGTTCTAAAAAATGGTCAAAATGATATAATTAATATTTAAAAGAATATACACGGAAGCCTTGGTTCCTATCCACTTAATCCAATGGCTTAATCTGCTTGAATACATTAGGCTAAAATGTATAAATATGACTATTGAATTTTGCTGAAACAAATATATTGTTAATACTAGAAATTGACTTTATAATCGTCCGCGTGGAGTACATAGAAATAAACCCTAAAAATTTTAAAGCTCTTATTATTTTGGTTTAGTTAACGATGCACAAACTATTTTGTCGAGCAATAATAATTTTCGGAAATATTTTTTTGTAAGCCTTGAGAAAAAAATATTCGGTAATTGTTTATATGTATATCCTTTATTCGACCTCTTGGAATATCTTGTAATCTAATTCTAGTATAGTGTAAGTGTAAGTGTAATCTGAAACTTTCCGTTTCCTTCCGTTTTTCTAAAATCTGTTTACTAATAAAGACTCGAAATATATTTTATTATGATTATTAGAGTCAGTCATACATTACAATGAGCTGGAAACATGATTTATAGGGAACATGAATTACGTCATAAAATATAAATTCGTTATTTTGTACTCAAATATTTACTCCTTAACTTTAGATTGGTTATTCGATAGTTTATTTAAGGTTGTTTCGTAATCTAATTGAACGTTAAATTGACCAACAGTAAATCGGAGAGTTATGCATCCTACATCAAGCGTCGACGAGAAACTAAGGGTGTTTCTGATGCGAAGAAAATTATTTCAGCAGGTTCTGTAAAGGATAAATTGGCAAAATTTAATCAAATTGACCACGACGCGGCTGATTCTACACGAAATAGGTGAGTGTAATTGTGAGTGCGTTCTAGAACATGGTACGCCCTGGATTGGCCTACCACAAAGGTAAGGGGAGGACGTTAGGCGCTCAATAACATATTGATTTTAACTCTCGTACACCAATATTGTTAATTATTGTTTGTACAATAAAGTAATTCCAACCTAATAAATAGCTCGTAATCAGAAACTTAGGCGCAAAATCTTACGGTTAGCCCTAATTTTGCTACAATTTAAAAACTCATTTATGTTTACATTTTGGAAAATATCGAAAATGTCAAAAATCGTGACGTTAACCAATTTGGCTCTCCAATTTAGCAACCCGCTTGTGCTTATTTAATGGTTTGTTTTATTCTTAATTCAAAATCCAAGTATTAAGCAAGCAGAATTCGTTTGTTAAATTCGAGAGCAAAAGCCCAGCATACGGTCTAGTGCTTGAAAATCGCATTAAAAGCTCCAAAAGCGCTCGCAGCGTGACTGCGAGCAGGCAACGTGCTTGGCTTTCTTATTTTAAACGGGGATTTTTCGGAGAAACGGCTCGAAAAAAAATATACGGGTGTCACTTTTACCAACGCCATTGTAAATCATTAAGCTATATAACTACTATAATTACACATTATAAGGTACTTATGTGCACCCTAAACCGCACTGTGAATCAAAGTCCATCTGGATTTAGTTATCAGGAATACTGTTTCTCATGCCGTCGAGACTGCGACCTACATCAACCGCTCACTCTGATATCCGCACGGCTAACTCCTATACTCTTACCGGTACACGTTTTGCGATATCTACTGCAGTTACTCTTAAATTCTTCATTGGAAAATAAAATAATATGCGTAAGATGTAATAATTCGGAAATACTTTCTAAAAAGTAGGAAACGAAACTTTCCGTCAAAATACAAGAATGAATATTATGAACGAATCTGAATTATGTTATGACTTATCTTTAAGCGTTCCTGATAAGATTATAAGATAACGTCTTAACTTTCTTGTAAACAATAATCGAAAACGTTTTGTGAACTCAATTGCCATTATACGGCAATAACTGTGTATGCCTGTGAGTATTTACCACGAGTAGGGCTAATTATGGCGGTCTTAAATTCATATAAACATGTTTTTTTTATCCCATGGACATTATATTGTCATTACATGTCCGTACATTAGGGATATGGCCCGCTATAGCTGGAACCTAGGATTCACGCCAGCTCATGAGTCATGGAAAATTCCCAAGAAGCTTATTGGCCCAAGTAAAACGTCTTCATATTTGAGCAATTATCATTGGATGAAAATAAATTGAACGTATCTAGCTCTAACTTGTAGGAAGGGAAAAAACTGCCAAATTTTATTTTATCACTAAAATCAATAATAGATTTTTTATCGCGGGTGAAATTTTTAACCTTTGGTAGTTGTACTGGGGTTTTCGTATAAATATTGAGAATATCCTTATTTAATGTCCGTTTCTTCCGATATGATTGCTATACGTTGTACTGCTCCTCGTTTAGTTGCCTCTCATTCTGGAGGGAAAACAACTTCAGAAATTCACGATATTGACGGAATCACTTAATTAAATATTAAGTTTTTCTGCACACGGAATCCTGATTTATCATGTGCTTCCTAGAATATAATGCATATTTCATTCTGGGTTCTTATTTCCTCCACCGCGCTGCCTCCACAGGTTCGGCAGATCATATGGACTAGTAACTAACTTAAATATTACGTAGTATACCACCAAGGCGTTCACCAACGTGTTTTTATTTATTTATTAGTATTCATGATTAGTATCCAGTGAGCTAGGGGTCTGAAAGTTCAAAATACAAAGGAAGAAATAGAACCGCATAGCTAAGTTCGCAATAGTATCTCCCATTAATGCGAACGAGTCAAGTGTAGCATATGGTACATCATAGAAAATGATAGAAGGTAATGTTGTAAGGGAAAGAAATAGTACATGCGAAAACTGGTCGGGTTAAACACTATGTCTATGGTGGTCCATACGGTAAAACTGCACTGATCGTCGTTGGAATAGAATCCGGAAACCCGAAAATCCAAGAACTGGCCTCCTGGATTTTCGCTGTATAATAACTCATCCCCAGGCATGTATAATAAGTTACTGATAAGTAAAGTGTAGCTTAGATGTTAGGACCAAAAAATACCGTCATCAAAGGATACAAAAGTACCGTTTGTAAGGGCCACACATGGTACCGACTACAAACGGCACCAAAGGATCCCACCGACAAAGGTCCCGATAAACAAAAGCTTCCCAACCATATCTAGAGTGACGAAATCACACCTAGTAATAATTTTCTCCCCCTGGTTTCCCACGTGCTCCCTCTTACCTCTGCCTCCGTCCCTCCTGTCTTTCTTCCGTCGTCCTTCATCATCCGTTTCCTCCTCAACTGCCTGCCTCTATCCTCATCCCATGGAGTATAAGACCATGTGATTTTGTATTATTTATTATCGACTATTAAATTAGCTTATATATTAATATCAAATAAAAAGATTTTAAAACCAAATATTAATTGAACTGTATGTTTTTATTTAGGCACATTATTTGAGGTCTAAGTCTACGCTAGTAGTTGATTCCAGTGGCATCATGAGGCATACAAAAGAAGTGATAATAAATAAGTAAAAATAGTACCTGCGGTATTTCGGAAAAAGTGAAGAATAGCTTATGGTACTCCGTGAAATATCGTCAACTTCTATAGATAAATATATCATACGTTAAATGATAATTCCCTTATATAAGCTTTTGGAATTAAAAAAATAAAATTATCGGCCTAAATTACATATGAAATATTGTGGCTAGACAAAGCAAAACTGAAACTAGAATTCGCCGATGGTCGAGAAGGGATGTCTGGACAACCAAATGTTGCACTAGCTGTCTAACATGACTGTTGAATATGCTGCCACATATAGCCCTGGTATTCGAATTACCTATATGATACCGAAATAATAATGGTTCAAATTAATAATGATTCAAATTATCTACAAGCTCGCTTACATATACCACGTTTTGAATATATAAAGACCATTTGTTCCCAATTTTCACACGGAAAAAATATTTGAGTAATCATGAAATACGCAATTAATGAAGTGATATATAATATTCGAAAAGCACGTATTTCCAAGAGTGTTAGCGTACCGGTCGACTGTCAGAATATCTCACTAAACTACTGTGAAAATCTTCGGCATCCCGGGCCTACGCACTCTGAGTTTGGTATGCTATACATTACACTATGAAGCCCTTGTCTAATAAGAGATTCTTTCTAACATTTATAACTAACTGAAACTTACCTTCAGCTTGTACAGACTTATCTGCACAAAGCTTGTTCGACGCATCATGACTCCAGCTTCAATTCTTCTCAAAGGACCGATCGCGAATTCTTAACACGTGACCTAGTTATAGACCAAAAATCACGAATTTTCACGAGTATGTATTGAATAAATGCTCTAATTGACTTCGCCATAAATTCTTCTCAGGCAGCAGACCCCGACTTTCTAACCGCTATTCAGCTCTAGCCACTAGAAGTCAAAAATGTGATTTCGGGGACTATGTCCGGTTGGCTCGAAAGTGGGTTTGTTCTCCAGCTTCAATTATTCTCAAAGGACCGATCCCGAATTCTTAACACGTGACCTAGTTATAGTCCAAAAATGGGATTTCTAATGTGCAAATTTTCAAAAAGTTACAAAATCACGAATTTTCACTTTTCTGCGTTATGATTCACAACGCATGCCAAGATCCCAAGGTATGTTCACCAAAAATTTCACTCGAAAAAATTGCGCTAAAACTAAAGTTCAGTATAGGTCAATGTCAATTTTGTCCATTTTCGACAATTTGACTTTCGAGGTCCATAGGTTTAAAACAAATAATCGGGGTATGTTTTTGATGATTTTGTTTTATTCCCTGGGGTCTACTTAATCTAGTACAGTGATCTGCCATGCCCGAGGAGTTAAAATTAACATTTTTTTAAAGGGTCTTTTTTCACGTTGTCTTTAAGGGGGGTTAACTGTATGTAGGCATATAATTTTGCATATTTTGAGAACAGATTCGGGACCGCAAGGAAAAACTCTATATGGCTCACTAGGTCTCGTCAGGCTATCTGTTGTTGCCAGGAGACATGGGGAGACAGTTTTGGCACCCGTGTACTATGAGGAAAGAATCACTTTCAGTTTCTATTTTAGAATTTTCTCACGTTTAATTTGATTGCTTAATTATATTACGCGTACTAACCATAATTAGGTTGGCCAAGTGGTTTGGTACCGATTTCCGTACCATAATACACATAGTATTCTACTACAGTGGGCGGGTAAAAATAGCAGTTGGATCCAACTTGAGGCTCCAATTGGAGGAGAGCCAGATAAAATTATTGACTTTTTAAACGATTTTTAAGTTTAGCAAATAAGGTGTACCGAAAGTCACTTTAACCACAATGTATGTTAATAATTGGTTAATCAACGAACAAATTAAACGTAATTAGCGAAACTGGTGACAACAGTGATAGAAATTATCTTCGCTTAATTACAAGTGTCGTAAAAATTAGCACTAGGAGTTTATGGTACCCGGTCTGCAAGCGTTCTGGCCAATCAGTGACCGACGAAGTTAACCTATGAGTAGTATTTTTACCCGCACGCTGTAGCTGCCATTCAATACTGCTAATACATTCTACATTTTAATTATAATTTCAGATTCGGAGGTTCCAATCTATCAGTCCACAAAAGCGCTCCGGAGCAGCGAAATAATCCAAAGTTCAAGTTTTGTTCGATTTAGACAACTCTATCCTTTTATCCACGTCGTCGAATTTCTTCCCAGCTAAGTCTAGTATTGCATTTTCGTTTAATCCATTATTTCTAAATTCTACTTAATGATATACAGTGAAGTCGAAAATATTGTCCGATCGTAGACGGAATTACCGTCTTCCCAATTTGTTTATGGCGTCGCAAGTATTTGAGGCAGGGTACAATTAGGACCTTTTTTATATATTTAACACTGATTATATTAACGAATTATTTTGGGATTAAGCATGTTTGTAGGCTAATATTGAGTGTAGGTACTTTTGCCTAATAGTTTGAAAAGGTAAACATTTATCAGGCTGCCTTCGGGTCACTTCAATCATTTGTTCAAATTGATTTAATTTCATTTAACTATCAAGTCAAACGAATCAATCTGAATTAAAATTTGACCAGAATCTATCCGATGAAATTGAATAAACTATGATTGAAGATAACTGGTTTCAATATTATTTCGTAGAATACATTTACTAATTTGCATGTTAAACAATATTAATAAATTATTTCTAAATATTTGGTTTAAAGCATTTCGCATGGACTTCAATTCCTTACACCTAATATCAACGCGCGTGGAATTTAAAGGCTAGCGATTGGCCCCTTCAAATCGGACAATATTTGCGACTTCACTGTCGCAGGTCAGAGGAGATGTTTAACCCGTACGTGTTCAGCTTGTAGCAAATGGTACATCCATTTAACCGTAAATATAAACAAGCCATACTTCATTTTTGGAATTGTTATTACAAATGAATAATGTGGTCATAAGAACGTTGTGGTCATGCGAGGATCGAACTGGTTGTTACGACACTTATGTTGAATTTACTAACTAAAGATCGAAGAATTTACAGAATAACAATCGCTAAGTTTAATAATTCACTTAACCAGTGGATACCGCGAATGGACAAAACGTCCAAAACGCTCTTCCTTCGCAGATATCTCGAAAATGAATGATCGTATCTGTAACTACTTTGGCAGATTAAAAGCGTTCTCTCGCTTTTTGTGAAAATCCAAGCGATCTCAGCGGTCGAACAAATATTTCAATTCGAAAACATGGCGGTCTTATCATACAGCAAACATTTTTAATTTAATATACACTGAAGCAGTGTCGTTTTTTTGGAGAAATCCAAAGGTTTGCTAATTAGAACTACAAATTCCGTGTCAATTATTTTTCTCTGGGTATCCATGTTGGCATTGGAAAAACATAATGGTCTCACGTTGTAAACAACATTTTTTTTTCAGAAATCCAACGGTCACTAATTACAAATGCAAGCATTTTAACCACAGGAACTCAGCTTCAATTAATTAATGCTCATTGGGTATCCTTGTTGGCATAAAGAAATAAATTACGTTCTTATATTGTATATTGTTCCGTTTTGGCTTAAGATGGAAAAAAGAGCGGATTTCCTCTGGATACTCTAAACGGTATCCTGAAAGCGTGTCAATTTGTAGATCAAATTTGGATCGGACCTGAACAAGAAGGCGCAAAATACCATTTAGACTGTGATTTGATCATTTTTAGCACAAAGGAAAATATGGGGACAATTGGTACAGCTGTAACGGTTAAGGTCTTTTAGTATAATTATGATCCGTTCAGCATTTGGTGAAATATTTGGTTTCGCTATAATTCGTTGGCTTCCGCCGGCTTAACTTTCGGTTTTGACAGTTATTGGGAACCATATATTTCATGAATAGTAACAATAGGCCATTGTTTCCTTTAATAAGTTGTGGTTAATATAACTTAATATACTTAATTTCAAATGGCAAACTCAACATTCTAACTAAACCTTATCCCTAATCTCTCACAAAAACCGGGACGTCCCGGCCTTTTGTGGGGGTGTCCCGGTTTTTGAAAACGTAGACCGTAGACTACGAACATTGAAACGAACGGGCAGCTTGAAAATAATTTTGGAGTTTTAAAATGTATGAGGATACGATGTCGCCAACACCCCGCTGATCTATGGATGATCTAAGAGACCTTTTTTAAAACTTACATTCATCAACATTGAAAAAATGTGCCGCTTTTTCAGAATTTCGATCTGGTCACCTTATACCAGGTGCATATTTTAGTGGATGTTTAGTGACCTTTTATAAAAAATGTTTGCTAACTGATTATTAAACAGGAAGTGAATGCTAAATACGTATGCTATACAGGGTGTTCCATCCATAACCAAGGCACGCTGAACAAATATGGTAGCCCTGAAATGAGCTGAGTAGATTATTATTTAGGGTACTATTTCACCTTATGTAACCACCCGAAGCATCGATAACTTCTTGACATCTACACTTGAATGACCCGAATGTTCGCTGTACGAGGTCCCTTGTTAAACATCGCCGTGTTTTTTTTTATTTCCTCTCGAAGCTCGCCCAAGTTTCGATGTTTTACTCCATAAACCTCCATAAGCCCCGATATTTTGCACCAACCACTTCTGACTTTTCTTTGACGTATGGCAGGTGGCTCAATACTGTTGGAAGCAGTGATTTCCTTGCGGGTAATGTCTTCGGACCTTAGGTCGTAGGTTGTCCTTGTTCATTTTTACGCCCTCTTTAATGAACACTAGGGGCAATTCGCGTTTTGGATGTTTGGAAACTTGATGGTACTTCAAATTATTTTTCACCATACTGACTTTAAAATACTGAAATTTGTTTCGTCACCGTAAATGTGGACCATATTCTTCGCGCGTTTTTCTTGATCAGTATGGGATAACATAGGTTTTTTTGTGTTGACGTTAGAGTGCATCCTCAAATCTTCCTTTATAATCCTTAAAGACCTCATTCGGCTGATTTTTTGGGACAGCTTTCTAATGGAAATCCTCGGCTTCTCAACAATTTTATTATTGACGGACGTTATCACTTATTCATTTCGAATTGAACGAGCATTTTTAGTCTCAATCTCTTCTCCAGACGAGTTGATACAACATACGTCTTTTTTACCTTCCAAATTAGGGCGGTAGAGTATGATAGTTGTTCTCGAATATGCCTCTCACTGAATCCGGTAAAATTTTTTGAGTAATCAATTTTCTCATCACTATATTTTTCGTTCTCATGGTAGAAATTGAATAATTTGAAAGTGCATTAACATTGAAATTAAATTATGATTCAAATGAATCTAGAAGGAATGAAATTGGCCTACAATTTTTAATATATTCAAATTATAAAATGCCTTCGTTATGGATGGAATACCCTGTATATATGTAGTATTATTATTTAGCATTCATTTACTGTTTAATAGTTTGTCGGAAAGTTTAGCAACAAGTTTTATTTATTCACCAACGAGTCAAAAATCATCATTTAAGTCAAAAAAATTAGTGTACCATCGCAAAACGTATTATTAACATGTGCGATAGTAATACTATTAACTTGCGGTCCCAGTAATGTGTTTGTAGAAAAACCAAATTATATACTTAACATAATAAATAATAATTATTTTAAATACAGTGGTAACTCGAATTAAACTTCATTTGCTATATACTACTGTAGTATCCTTAAAATTGTCCGATTTCAAGAGGCCAATTTCTAGCCTTTAAAATCCACGCGCGGAGATATAAGGTGAACGGACATTAGGTCCTTTGAACCGCGTGATCAATTGGTATGACGTTAATTCAAACACTTCCGATACTGTCCAAAACCTCCGCTTGAGTATATACGTCTACTAACAAGTCTGATAATACGAATTGAAATTTCCTTATTGGCCTTTGCGTATCGTCACCTCAGTCTCACAAAGTGTTACCGCTTTACCCAGTGTAATAATGTATGTTTTTGTTGTTATTATATATTACTGTACCTCACCGCCACCTTCTTTACGTCACTAGTTCACTTGATTACATGTTCACTTTGAATTAAGCTTATAATTTGGAAAATTGGAAATAGAGATATCATGCTATTAGGTGAGCGTGTGACATAATTTAAATCATATATGCATCATTGCATTTTGTTAAGCGGTACGACTTCGGAAGTTATGGCCGGCATACACTTATCAGACTATACTAGACCTAGAAAGTCAATCAGGCCCACGGGCATTGACTTGGGATATAATAGATGACCGAGAAACCCGCATTTTTAATTGACTAGTCTTTTCTACTTCCTCCATACTGCTATACGACAATTAGTCTATTAAAGCAGTTCCTGTTTCCGTAAGTTCATACAAAACAAAAACTTCGAAATAGGTTAATATTAATTGCCCCCACCCGGGTCCAAGTTACAAGAGGTCGGTTAACGGGATTTAGTGGGTCTGATAGATTTTTTTCTGGGTGTCCCGAATTTGTTTTCAGAATGTCCAAAATTATACTCCTTCGTACAGTTAACCCCCAAAAACTCCTAATTCACTCGTGAAGTCAAACTCTATAACATATAAAATTTTAAGGGCATTTGATAGATTTTCTCATAGACCCGTTATGTGGATAAATTTAAGTCAAAACTGTCATTTCGTGAAGTATGTCGGAGTGGCTCGAAAGTGGGCTTTTCGACGCGTCATGACTCAAGCTTCAATTCTTGTCCGAAGACCGACCCCGAATTCTTAACACGTGACCCAGTTATAGGCCTTTAGAGGGGAGATAGGTCTTTAGAGTGGAGATTCGGAACCGTAAGAAAAAACTATCAGACACACTAAGTACTTAGTAACTTAGAACCAGGGGGGTGGTCACTGTTGTCACATGTTTTGCAATATTGTCTAACATGTCCCCACACAAATTCAGCTGAAGATCTAATTAAAAATAATAGTTTTTGGCCTTAATTATGTGCAATTTAGGGGTATTAGGACTATTGCCAATATATCTCACTAACAATCCAATTACATGCATTTTCAGCTGCTTGCGTTTTTCAGCTGCTCGTATTTTAAGCTACTTGCGAATTACAGTCGATATTATACCCGTTAGTCTTCGGACAGTTTCCGACCTACTTCCGGTACGAAACAGATTAAATAAAAAAAAACTATTTGTTTAATAACCGAAATACCACTTGGTTTAATGGCGTCAAACCATTCGCTACATAAGCAAACATTTTATTAATATAATCCAATAAAATCCCTTAGATTCTACTGTTGCAGCAGTTTTTAACAATAGAGGCACTGAATACAATAGGCTAAAAGACTAATACGGTAAATAGGAGTGTTGTCTAGTTGCGCTCCGAGCAACACACCCATCGGGTTTTTACTATCCGTACGAAACTCAAATCGTAACGGTTCCTTATAAATTCGCATAATTAGAATTAGACACACGCAAAATATTAGGGTTTCCCAAATTTAACAACCCATTATTTTACATATTGGAAAATTTCGAAAAGTTTCGCTCCGATGGACACACCCCTTAAATAGACTGAACATGAAACTATTTTATGGGGACATGCTGGAAAATATATTCGTTTATACGGTCGTATAAAACGTTGACAAGGTGTAATTATTTTAGAGTCATTTTCGAGGGCCTTTTACATGGAAACTCAACACGTAGAAAACAGGTGATCCACATACATGTTACTTTTTAGGACTGATGTTTGTAGGACATGAAATGTATGTGAAAGAGCTAAATGTAGGTGTTGGTCATACGACAGGGTATTCAGAAAATTAAGTTAGTACTGCTACATTAGAAGATTTAGGCACCACAGTTCTTCGGAGAACATGCATCGGTAAAAAATTCGTGATTTTGTCACTTTTTGAAAATTTGTACTTTAGAAATTCAATTTTTGGGCTATAAGTAGGTCACGTG
>SCLF01032055.1:0-12296 GCA_004367975.1 Mesochordaeus erythrocephalus
AAATTTTGTAACTAACTGAGATCAAATACACTTTTCCCAAAAAATTGTAACTAACTGGGGGTTTTGTAACTAACTTGGGGGTAACTAACTGGAGGTAGGGACTGTATATTATTTGATCGAGAAAATATTACTTGAATGAAATTTCGCGTTCTAACCCTTATATTATGGGCGTGTGCAAGTGGGCAAACTGGCGGAAAGGGGTTACAGGAGACGTACAATACTGTGCCTCACTTTTACCATGTTCCGTGCATGCGGGTTAAGAAGTATCACCCATCCGGTCCTGTCTCGTGCAGTGTTCTCGCGGGGTTAAAATGCTCTCACAGGTCTCTCGCTTATATATCTCGCTCCAATCTCGCTCCTCTTGCAATAACTGTATTTCCTCGTCGCGTATAGTTTTAGTTCGTTTATTGGTATATTCAATTTCAGTATAAAATATCTCGCCTATATTCTATTCTGGTTCTCTGTTTCATAAGGTGAAAGATTATATATCTCTCGCCCATCAAAACAATATATATCAAAAGACGTAAACGATAACGTCAATGATCCCAAAAGGTCTATTGACCTTGAGAGTTTATAAATGCGAATATAACTCTCACACACGTGTTTGTAAACAAATAGATAACAATTAATTACAAAAAAATTGCCAAGCTAGGCATCCTCTAGCTATATATTTGACCGAGCAAATATTATTTGAATGATATTTCACGTGATAACCCGTTAAATTCTGATTTTCATACTTCATCGGTAAGCAATATTAATATAATTTGCACACCGTTAAATAGCCAGATAGCACAGCTTCCCTCGTTCAAATTTTCAACGGAAAATATCGCTCCGTATTGAATTGAGATGGAAAAGAAGAGCGAGGGGACAAAGGTCCCTAAAGTTCTCCACAGGATATTTCTCTCGGGGTCTCCACTGGTCAAGTTAAAACGGGGCATGATTTACCCAAGTTAATTCCCAAGTGACTCACAGTGTGTGATCAAAATTTGTCGTGCATATGAATGAGCACATTTCACCTCGTTGCTCTTGACTGATAATAACTTACCGCTACACAATCATGCATACACAAGGTTATTTTTCCTGGTGATATTTATAAATTATATTATAACTAATAACTTCTGCTGAACCATACATATGGCTGTGCATACAAAATGCAAAATAATTCAAAATGGATAATCTGCACGAAAAACGACTTTGAATTAAGGGAGATTGACGAAAAATTAGATTACAGACACCTGCCCTTCGAGATCGCCAAAAAAAATCTAATTCATCCTTCGATCAATGGAATCGATGTCGATAATCTTTGAAATTGAAGAACTACTATTTTGACGTAATTCGCTAGCTTCACGACAAGTAGACGAACTGAAAAACGACTTCTGTGCGTAAATAAATTATTTGGTAATTAATTATGGCCATGTTAATTTTAGATCTTGCAATTATCTTATCTAAATTATGGGACCGCTCAAAAAATAATAATTCCGCAAATAATTCCGCAAATAGTTGTTAATTATGTCTTCTAGATACCGGGTTGTTAAATCGGACACAAAAACTAGGGACACAAGAAATGCATCCAAATCTCCATAAAAACTCTCCTGTGTCATATAACCACTTATTATTATTTTTGGAGCTTATATTAGAGAAGCAGGAATAAGAAAGTGATAACCTCCGATAAACCTTCCGTTATCATACGGCGCAATTATCTTTTTGGTCGTTCTTGTCAATGGAGAAAATCGAATAATTTCAATCACCTGAAATACCAAATTTGTTCAGATTGTTTGTATTTTAAGGCAGCTTGAATTTGCAGTAGCTTGTAGCTATTACTATCCATTGTCACATTTTTGAAAAAAATTACGCAATTGTATCTATTTTCGGTGCGATTTCTGCTCCGAATATGGTTGCAAAAATGATATAATTGAGAAGTGGATAGGACCAAAGTATTATTTACATCTTCCCTTTAATGTCAGAGTAATATACGGAACTTTTGACACCAGTAATATTAGGTCGAATCCAGATTAAAAATCCTAAATACGTATTTGCACGTCTCTAGGGTTATCAAACACTGCAACGGATCAGTCAATTTCGGTTATATATTAACACGGTTTAAGTATTTAACGTAGTGTCGCCGTTAGTTTCAGCTACAACATTTATTGGACAAATTAATTATCGAATTGTCGCCCAATCTAAATAAAATTTGCTCTCAAAACATTCATTAGCTATCACCTCCGGCGGTCCTTCCGGTCTAGAAATTCTGGAAAAAAATCCACTTCGAATTTAAGGGGCTTAAATCAAGCGTTCAACCACTTCTAAGGCCTTAAAAACGCTAAAAACATGGTCTGTGGACATAAACGACCAAAAGGTTGTCTGGGAAATACTGTTGCTAAGAAGAACCAAAATGAATGCTATGATAGTAATCGGTGGTTAACAGGTCAGCTCAGTACGGGCTTTGCAAAACAGCTTATGGTAGATTATGCAAGGTAACAAGGCTTTTTAATCGTGTAATGGATTATACAATAGCTTGTTTTCACTAACTTATGGTTACCAATTGATTGAGGGTAGTCTATATTTAAATTCGCATTAACCCCGGAGCGCAAACGACGGCCTTTTTCACAGTTTACTCAAAACTGAGTAGGATTTCCCTAATAACTCCCCCTACCCTTTCAAGTGTGAAGTGATCGGTTAACGGGACTTACAGAGTCTGATAGAGTCCTGCGGTTCCGATCAGTTCTCAGAATGTCCAAAATTACACGTCGTCGTACAGTTAACCCCCTCCCTAAAGACAGAACGTGAAATAATCTGTTTTTGAAAAAACATTAATTTTAACTCATGGGGGCATGGCAGCTCACCGAATGGCAGCTCACGCAATTATTTCGAGTCGAATTTTTAGTGAACACAGTTTGGGATCGTGGTATGTTTCCTAAATCATAACAAAATCGAAAACTGAAAAATTTGTGCTTTTTGTAATTTAGAAATTCAATGTAGCTGAAATCCCTGCGCGTTGAATGAGTCCAATTTTGGGGGAAATCGGACACTTTAAAACATTGTGAAATATTTAATTGCCATAAAATTTCGAATTTTTTTATTCTTCTCAAAGAACTGACCCCGAATTAGTAACACGTAACCTAGTTATACCCCAGAATTTGAATTTCTAAAGTAAGTTTCGATTTTTTTTATGATCTGGTACGCCGCATAATTATTAAATCCCTAAAACCGAGCGAGACTCGAACTCCGATTTCGCCGTAGTGACACATATAATGTATAACTTTCGCACAAACCAATCATAGAGACCAATCAAGCGGTGTACTATTTACGATTTCTTTTACTTTTTCCTGTCGACAATGTGATTTTCGAGGTCCATAGCTTTAAAATAACCTCGGTGAGCTGACAAAACAAAATTCAAAAACAGATTATTTCGCGTTCGGTCTTTAGGGGCGGTTAACTGTACGACGGCGTGTAATTTTGGAAATTATGGGAATAGATTCGGAATCGTAAGAAAAAACACTATCAGACCCACTAAGTCTCGTTAACCGATCACTTCCCACCTGAAAGGGTATGGGAGGGGTGGGCCGAGTTTGACACATGTGATGTGGACAAGCTGACAAGAATTTTCGCATCAAATTGTCTTGTCATATTTTAGGGAACTTCCGGTCCAACTTGCTTATCGGAAGTGAACCAAAAATGTAAGTTTTCTGATTAACAGTGGGATATGGACGGAAACTTCATTATATTTGTATAACCTATATTTCCACCATAATTCCGTGTCGAACCGTGGTTCGTTCCATGAATTTCCCATAAATGTAGCCTGCTGGAGAGGTAATGACGTCAGAGTGAAAAAAAATCAGTTTTTTTACAATTTAAGACAGTTGTGTCTTAGAAGAAAAACGTCGAGCAGAATCCCGGCTATAAGCTTGTAGCGCATATTTTAGGTTACCGACCGACCAGAAGTGTTGACCCAAAATAAACCTAAAATAAAAAATTCAGAATTTTGTGTCCAAAAAAATTGGTCGAGTTATGGTCCGAACCATAGTTTAGTCAACACAAAAATAGGCTTGTTAGGACCACGTATTCTATCGCAAACACAATTTATTCGTTTATGAATTATTAGGGAAGATTTGATTTTATCGTTGCTTAATTCTTCTACTAAACCGACCCCCCGGGGGACTGGAGAGCAAGAGATCGGTTAACGAGGCTTATTGGGTCTGGTAGAGTTTTTCCTTGCGGTTCTGAATCTTGTCCCAGAATGTTCAAAGTTATACGGTGTCGTACAGTTAACCCCCTCTAAAGACAAAACTTGAGTCGAATATAGTTGTTAATTATGTGATTAAAATGGAAAGCAAGAATCAATAATACACTATGGGGGTTAAGATTGGGTGTTTCGTTTTAATTTGATTGTGCACGTGAATCTTCACATACACGTCTTGTACACATCTTGAACTAATTTAGATTTTTGTTCGCTCTTTAGCATTTTACTGTCAAAGATTCGAACCCGAACATTCCACTAGACAAATCCAATTTATGCTCGCGATTTGAAATATTTATTAACGTGGTACAGCTAAGGCTGAAGATTAAAGTAGAGTAAAGTATTGATCGTGTCGTACAACCCTTTGTTCAACTATGTTTGTTGTAATATTTATTGAACCTATTGATAAACATTTGTTAACGATATATTTATGGTAGAAACTCCTTGTATTTTACGAATAGTACTGTCTTATACCGTTATATAATATTATTTTTAAATGACGATGTTGAATAAATCTTTTATATTAATAGATTGACACCATTATTAAATAACAATCATATAATAAAAATTAAAAATAATAAAGGATTTAATAAAATTAACATAGAACTAATTAAATTATTAGATAAAATTAAAATAGTAAATGATTTAATGGAGATAATATTATAATATTGATAGATTTACAGCCTTATCAAATAATAAACATATAATTTAAAATTAAAATAAATAATGATTTTTTAGAAATAATAATACTAAAATTAATTAAAATCATAACAACAAAATTATTAATTATAATATCATTGAAGGGATGCTAGGTACCAATTATAAACTAATACAATAAAATTAAATTTTAACTCAATAAAATAAAATTAAAATATCATAAAATGACATTTGGGATAAATTGAAATATAAATTATAAATAAATAATTACCAATACTAAGGAAATTAGTGAACAAAATAAAGGCCAAAAAATTATAAATATAGGGTAATTATAATTAGATATGGGAAATTTTAAAAATATGCGTTTTATGGCCGTTTATCTGGCGCTATGTATTATAATATCATGCATTACAATAAACTTACGAGCAGTCGAGGGCTCGGCGTAAGCCAGAGACAGGGAGATCATCTGGTCGCATCTGTGCCACGGCATCCTGTTTCTTGATGCTGTCCCAGACCCTTATTGATTCATAAATGGTCACAGATAAGGTATAAATGTGGTTCAAATTGCCGATGGTGGACATAATCTAAAATCAAAGAATTTAAAAACTGTCGGATGATCAATAGCGAATAATTAGATTAAAAATAACGGGTGATGAATAAATATTGAGATTAAGGGGAAATAGACTTAGATAAATATTCGTAATAAAAGTATAATATCTTTATATTAAGCTTTGAATTAAAATTAATATAATATAAAATACAAAGATAATAATCAGATGTGAAATGTTTCTGGCTGTTCGTATTGCTGGACATGACTTTTATATTTTTCTAGGATAAAAACGTAGAATTAATATTAAGCAGAATTATAATTCTAAAATAAAATAAGAAAATGTAATACATAGATGAATGGAGATTTTGGACTATAACACGGAATATAAATAATAAATGTATATAATACACAGTTATAGAATTGGTTTTTAAAAAACATTATTATCCTGAGATATAATTTAAAAAATAAAAAATTATAATAATTAAAAAAAATCCAAATAAAGTAAATATACACAAAAATTACCAATGGAGAAATGATATATAAACCAATTTAAAAAACTATGGTGTGATAATCCGCAATAATTGGAAGTTATTTTAAAAATCGTAAAAGATCGGATATAAATTATAAGAAAAAATGAGTTTTAAAAATACAGATTGATATTCCTAATAATGGAAAGATTAACGGAATAATATTAAAACAACATATATACAACTAGCCAATAAATTGTAATAATATTAAAATAATATATTTTAAATAAAACTATAATAATGGAAAGACTAGATGAATAATATTAAAATAATATAGATGTATATTCACTACAATATAGGTATATTCACTAAATTACCTCCCTAACAGGCTGAAATGTAAAATAATCTTAACTAATCTTAAAACAATATTGGATCGAACCACCCTGGCAGGTGGACACCATAACTTGGCAGAGGATATATATCACGGCAATCTCGGGAAAGAGAAATATTAAAACTACAGTTTTCGTTAAAGTTAAAGTTGCTGAAAGTTATTATATTTTCACGCATTCGGTAGAGAACAAAAATTCCAAGGTACAGTTTAATTTTGTATTTAAAAAATCTATGTACGGCTGGAAAATGGCATTAAAAGTAGTTTAGACGGGCTACGATTGGAAAATACTGCGTTAAAACCAAAATGGATATTAAAGGAAATACGTTATGCAATCGACAATTTTCGCCAGCTAGTTTTTTTTTATCCTCAATGACTTAGTTGATGGTTTCTAACGATGAGTGAACGCTTGGATGCATTGGTAACCAGATTTAAAAAAAAATATAGATAACGAATAACGATTATTAAGTTATTACAAAAATTGAAACCAGAAATCAAACAATAGAGATGAAAATAGAAAAGTGTCGACCGCAAGTTGTCAGAAATTTAATGAGAAACATTTACTGGGATGTCGTTCAAATTGGCAGTAGTCAGACGGCTCGAGAAAAAAATATACGACTGCGAATGTTAACGAGACGGTAGTACGAAATAAGACATGCAATGCCTTCGATTTTGTAAACCTCCTTAACTGTGTAGCAGAGTACGACACATACCCTTGTTAGCTTTGTATGAGAAGTCTCCAAAGCTCCAATAGTGTAGCGGTCACACGAGAACGGTTTAGGAGTGTTTATAGAGTTATTCTAGCATCGGCCGGTACGTTAACACCCTCTTCCAAAAAACGTCTACCAAGAGAATACATTTGGGTATAAATATAGACCTAACTTATATAGTCTAATGGAAATAATACCTTCCAGATAATTAAAATCTTCAATGAACCAAATATTCACTGCCATTTGTCTGCTGAAGTAATTTCTAAACGGACCGTGTTTTATGATTTAACATATTTTCGAGAAGGAACAAGAGGTAGGAGCTACGATTCGAGAGCATAAATTATAGAGGAATCGTCTATATTATATCCTCGACTAGGCCCGTCCTTAAAATAGCTCAAAATCTACTTGTAAAAAATCGTTCATTAATGTTTATTTGATTAAGTATCGCTTAATATTAGATCTTCAAACTCGAAGTGGTGCTAATTCTTTTTTAAGTTAGCATGTAAACCCCTTGTAGTAGGCCTGAACGAGTGTAGCGTTTAACTCCGAGAGAGAAAGAGCGGACTCGCCTACCACAAAAATTAATGGTGAACGGTAAGACTTAACTCCCAAATGTTAGGATTAGGCACAATTAGAACTTGATACTCTCAACATATTAGGGTTAGCTATGCCCACCCTACTTGTGCTCTGTAATTTAACACCCCAATTATGCGTGCTAATTATTTTTTGAATTACAAATGAAACACTATTAAATAAGCACAAACGGGTTGTTAAAAAGAGATCAAAATTAGAGCTAGCGTTTGATTAAAATTAGTGCATGACATTTTCGAAATTTTACAAAATTTAAAAATAACCGTTTGGCTTCCTTTCATTCTTTTTGGGCCATATAAATTTAAAATAAGGGTATGTCCAAAATGAACACCCAAGGTTTCCTTTTGAAATGCCTTGTTTTTCTTAGTTATTCTTGATTTATCGTGTATAACTACCCCCTTTATGCCCGATACATAAATTGTAACAAATTTTAGAAAAATTATAAATTTTCAAAACTAAAATTTTAAGCAAGCGTCGTATATGCTCGTACGGGGACAGTTATTCAAACGGGGAGATTCGGATCAAAACTAGAAATTATTTTTCTTCCATTAAGCCAGTTTTTCCTTATTCATCGTTTCTGTACTGTTCAGCGTCTCTAGTGTCACTGCTAATTTTCTTACGGTTCTGTATATTTGCTGTTAATATTAACTACAGGTTTTCATCATAGCTTTGGCTGGATGTAAAAATAAATTGAATGTGACCAGAAACTAACATATAAATGGTTCTATCTTTCCTCTTATACTGTAGTATGATGTTAAAATTGAATTAACATGATGAGATAGTTGATTGAAAAAAATTCCAGTTATAAATTCAGTACCTAGCAGAAAACTTACTTTATTTACCAAGATTTCTTTCCTTGGCCCTAATATGATCATAAATCATAATAATGATATAACGGTGGTAGACGCGAAATTTCATTAAAAGAAATGCCAATAATGCCGTTATAAGGCCAAGAATGATAGTGTAGCTGGTGTAATAACAGTTCTGCATTATAACAAAATAATTCACCAATTATTTGAAAAGAAATTTATATTACAGACGCATTCTCCCACTTTCTATCTCCCTCCTTGTTTCTTTCGACATCTCTCTCTATCTCACTCCCTCTCCGTCTATTTTAGAGAAAATATATTATATTTCAGGTGAAAAAATAAGGCCATGGTCAAGATTTTCAATCTATATTGATTTTTTGTATATTCCATAAAAAATGTGTGTACGAGCAAAGACACTTATGATTCTGCCACTACAAGGGCTAAGCATTTTTATAGTTTGAATTGAAATCGAAGTCTACAGCTAAAATAGTTGAAGTAAGCAAACCGTTTGATTTTTCTGCAAAACAAATCCACATTGCATCGACTTATGTTCAATAACATATGACTTACTAAGACGTTTCCTCTCCGCGTTACCCATAATATACACCGTGGTGCCCACCTTATATAAACTCAGCTGCGTACTATGCCCTGTTCTGTATAACCTGTCCGTGCTATGCTGGAAACTCCCCTCTAGGCGGCATGTGGACTTGATTGCGTTGTGGCTCTGTAGGCCACTCCCTGCTACCCCTATGTGTACAAACTATCTCTTACTTATTACTTACAGTGTATTCATGATAGAGTGATGACTTCTCGTGTCTCTCTATAATCTGGTATACAAAAATCTCTGAGATATAGTCCTCTTCTGTAGCTGTAGAGGGCTCTTCGGTTGACTAATACTCCGAGTCCTGCTTCAGATGCCCTTCGTCTAATATAGTCGATTGGCTTCATCTAGAATCTTCTAGAACCGTCTATATTGTTCTCGGGGGACTCATGCTGTGACGTGTTCTCATGTGAGTGATGACTCATTTGATGAGTCATTCGGTGATACAATCGCCATTGGTGTCGTAGGTGGGTGTATAACTCATCGTGTGTACCGACCGTCATACTATAAAAAATGTCGTGTACGGCCTAAGTATAGGTATAATTTGGATTGAAATCAAAGAAATAGGCCAGGAGGAGGATAAAACGCTTTCCTACTAAATTAGTTATATAGAACGTTATTTATCGAGACAGTTTGTTTTAAAAGTATGTCTGAAATGCATATGTAGATAACCTTTATTTTGAGAGCTTGTTTTAGTGGTTAAAACTGTTTTTAACAAATTTAACTATTGATACCAAACAGTGTATATTTTTCCGCGGTGAGGTCAACCGGATGACGTATTTGTTTATATGAAATATCGAGTTCATGGGAAATAGGAAAAACCCGGTACACGATAATTGTGGATTATTACAAAATTCACTGTGGCTGTTATTCCACTACATGTGAAATATTATTTCACTTATTTCAACTAACAGGGACTAGAATTACACAAATTCCGCCAGTGTACGATGTGGTTGTACTGTGGTTACCAATTTTCAGGGTCATCAATGCACTACAGGGATTCATTTTAACAGAGCTTTAAGATAACGTGTAACCATGTTATTGAAAATCTTTTAAAAAGTTTGAGATTTTCATTAATGGTGAATCTAAATGTTTCTCCGTTTTTATTTCTGTTATTATTACGAACACTGCAATAATACCATTATCAGATATGTTACCGGTTGGAACGTGAATAATGCAGGTGCATTAATACATGTTTGGAACCTTTTCGTAACTGACATTTGCAAGCTTCTTTTTGACCGCAGTAAGCCTGCAAAAACTGTTACAAAAACGTTACTCACATGCATGGCTACAATTTTCATATTTTAACGTGTTAACAATGCATAACTCGAGTATAATGTAATTTGTGAAAACGCTAGTTAATGTCATCCATGGGTCAGAGGAGCGTCGGATATACAGTTTTCGATAGAGTTCGGGCTTCGTGCATTTTTAAATTACTTAAAATTTCAGGTGCTGTGGTGAATTACCACTATACACTTTCGTTAAGACATTTCCGGAATGGCCAACGAGTTTTTTACTCAGTGATGTACATTTCTGCGAGGAATCTATTGTTGATGATTACAGGAACGACTAATAATCAGTTCCAAAAACGTGTCGGTTATTTCAATATAATACAAAGCGGAGGAATTTTTTCGTATATCCTATTCTTAGTACCTTCTAGGAGGATTTGATATGGTTCGTTCCGAGAATATCAAACCAAAGATAACCAGGAAAGTCTGTTCGAAGAGGTAACCAAATAAACATAAACCATATATACATATATATTCAATTCTAGATGATAATTAGTTACTGTTTACTTGTTAAACTAGGCCTTTGGAACTATTGGATAAATTTTACAGTTATATCGTCAAGTTAAATCAACTTATACGTAACATAAAACTTGGGCTTATTTGAATTGGATTATTTTTAAATTATATAGCCAACATAGCATATTTATAAAGGGCAGGTTAGACGTAATCAACCTACATCTATTCCACTCTTTCGTCTAAACACTAAACACCATCAAAATGAATACCGCAAAACAGGTTTGTTAATTAATTTTTTGTTATAAACGTTAATTCTGACTCATGGTGGCATGGCACATTCCTGTCAATCTCTCACCCCACCCCCTGAAGTGGGATCTGATGGCTTAACCGTGCTTAGTGATTCTAAGCTAATCTGCAATTATAGGTGAAAGATCTATTGTCAACTGTCGGTAAAATAATATTTTATTGAAATATTGGAATGTGTAACATGAAGGTGATGGTGGGATCGGCTTGCATGTGGATTGTATCATTGCCATATAATAATCCCGTATATATACGTATATATATACTTATTTTTATTAAATTAATAATAATTGAATCTTTAACCGAAAATCCAAGTATTTATAGTACTTGGATTCTCGATGGTGTCAAAGAGTATATGAGCTCCTGAACTTCCTCATGACCGACCGGGGAGAGAGAGAGGAAAGAGGGAGAGCGAAACTAAATTAGTTTCGCTCGAGTAAAACTAATTTAAACTATAATTAAAGATATATTGTCGGTCCGTTTTCTTAGTCTGCTTGTCCCATCCATCAACCTTGCACCTTGGTTTTCCTTATCGTTTTGTTGCTTTTTTAGTTACATATAATTAATTCGTAATTTATAGTTCATTCGGATACAGGTACAAATACATGATAAAGTAATTGTAAAGTTGTTTTAACAATGGTATAGACTGAAAACAAAATTACAAAATAATTGTATCAGAGATAACAGCGATAGAAGTCCTTAGAGAGATTTTTGAGAGTTCATTATCTGACCAATGCCAAGTGCTGAACTATTCGAAACTTAAATCAGAGCAGCTACCTCAAATTGAGAATATTGAGCAATTTCTATGTTTTTCATAATGGTGATTCAGACCAACGTTGAGGACTTTGATGATCCACTTCAATGGATGATGTGTCTGCATACCCAACCAAAAAGAGTGGACATGCAGGAAAATAAGGCAGGTGACCAAAAATACATCGCTTTTGCAAACATAATGAGTTGGAGAATTTCCTGATGGGTCGTTGGATAGGTCCTGTGGGAAGACAACCACACAAATTGGAAATGGGTTTGAATATCAAATCACGTTATTCAAAAAGAAGGCTATATATGAGTGGCTGTTTCGGTTTCTAAGAGATTTTGACAGTAAATGGGAAACTGAAAAACGTTTCAATTGGAATAAGTAATGCTAATGATATATGCATTATTAACCGTCACGGTATAAATTGGCAAGTTTGTGCCAGCAACGCTAAAAATGGCATTTTACGGATACTAGGACACAT
>SCLF01032166.1:0-12291 GCA_004367975.1 Mesochordaeus erythrocephalus
GGCCTGGGTAGCAAGACATCGCTTAACAAGACTTAGCGGTTCTGATAGAGTTTTTTCTTGCGGTCCAAAATTATACCCCTTCACACAGTTAACCCCCAAAAACCGCTAAAGGCCAAAAACACTTTTTTTCTAAAACTTTAATTTTAACTCATGGAGGCATGGCAGCTCACCGAACTAAATCTTGCTAGATTAAGCCCCTGGGTAGCCAATAAAATTATCGAAAACATACTGCGAGTATTTCCTTTAAAGCTATGGACCTCGAAATCACATTGCAAAAATAGACACAATTGAGTTTGAACCCCTCTAAAATGGTTTTTTTGCTGCTGTTATGAGTCAAATTTTCTGCAGCAGTGAAAAATTAACGCTTTTGTCACTTTTTGAAAATTGTGTACTTTAGAAATCCCATTTTTTGGCCTATAACTTAAGAATTCAGGGTAGGTCCTATGAGAAGAATTGGAGCTTCAGTCATTACGCTTCGAATAATCCCACTTTCCAGCCAATACGACATACTTTACGAAATCACATTTTCGAATTAACTCATGACGGGTCTATGAGTAAATCTATCAAATTCCCTTAAATTTTGATATGTTATAGGTTTTGGCTTCACGACCAAAGTTTTACATTACCAAAAGTGCGTACAATTGATTCTGCTCAAAAGACGTGACCCCGTTATAGGCAAAAACATTTGATTTCTAAAGTACACCATTTTCAAACAGTGAAAAAGCGCTAATTTTTCACTGCTACAGAAACTAGGTCCCAACGTATGTTCAGTAAAAATTTGACTAAAACAGCTAAAAAACACCATTAATGGAAATAATCGCAATATGTTTTCGATACTTTTATTGGATACCCAGGGGCCTACTGAATCTAGCACGATTTAGTTCGTTGAGCTACCATGCCCCATGAGCTAAAATCAACGTTTTAGAAAAAAGGTGTTTTTGGGGGTTAACTTTACGAAGGAGTATAATTTTGGACATTCTGACAACAGATTCAGAACCGCAAGAAAAAACTCTATCAGACTGGCTAAGTCTCGTTAACCGCTTAATTGTTACCTGAAGGGGTAGGGGCACTCAGGATAGATGTGTCTGATAGAGTTTTTCCTTGCGGTTCCGAATCTGTTTTCAGAATTTCTTTCGTAAAGTTAACCCCGAAAATCCCTATTTCACTTTTTAAAATTACCCTAACTTGAGAAGAATCAATAGTACGCACTTTTGGTAATGTAAAACTTTGATCGTGAAGCCAACCCCTATAAGATATCAAATTTTAAGGGTATTTAATATTCCGGACAATTCCGGAAAATTTTGAACATATGTGAAATTTATAGCATCACAGATATTTTGTTTTATAATAAGTTGAAATTTTTAACTTCTAGGTTAGAATAAAAAATTGTCACGATTCTCGTGCTCAGAAGTATATAAAATGTCGCGTGTTTACAAGAGGGTTAATGCATTGATGATCATTTCCAATAGAATGATCAAAATGGGCGTTTATACGGTTATTTCGTATTTTTTATTTCCATATTTACCCACTTATTTAGTGCTTATACATCCATTTTCACGATTCATTCCAAGGTTTACTTATCTGATTATGTTTTCTTCGTGAAAATCCTGAACCACATTCATTTTGACCTTCCATTTTTATTTCCATGAAGAAGTCAGAATGTTCAACGAGATGGTCTTCTTCCAACTGATAGCTTAACCAGCTTTAGTCACTATTATAGTGTTTATTCTAGTGGTTCCGAATCTGTTCTCAAAATATGAAAATTTACACGGTGTCGTATAGTTAGCCCAACTAAAGACAAACGACATTCTTTTCCTTTTTTTGAAAAAACGTTAATTTTAGCTTCTAGGGGCATGGCAGCTCACCGAACTAATACTCTGATTATTGGCTTTAAAAAGCTCGAAAGTCACATTCACCAAAATCGAGAAAATTTACTTTAAGCATCTAAACTATATGCGGTTGTTTCGAGTCGAATTTTTAGTGAACATACTTTGGGGTCTTGGCATGTTTTCTAAATCATAAAAAAATAGAAAAGTGAAAAATTCGTTATTTTTGCCACTTGTTCAAAATTTTTGGACTACCAAATGTACTAGTATTACAACCTAACACCCCAAAACTGCTCGAAAGTGGGCTTATTCGACGCGTCGTGACTCCGGCTTCAGTTCTACTCATAGGATTGAACGTCCGATTTCCCCCCGTCGGCTGTCAACTATCCGTATGTCCGATTGTCTCGAAAGTGGGCTTATTCGACGCTGCATGACTCCAGCTTCAATTCCTGTCAGAGGACCGACCCCAAATTCTTAACACGTGACCTGGTTATAGCCGAAAAATGGGATTTCAACAAATTATGAGATTTTCAACAGCTGACAAAAATCACGAATTTTTCATTTTTCTATTTTGTTATGATTTTTAAAACATGCCAAGATGAAAAAGTATGTTCGGTAAAAATTCGACTCGAAACAACTGCGTTCAGGACCGGCAGAAATAAATTTCGTCAATTTTGGACAATGTGAATTTCGAGGTGCGTAGCTTTAAAACAAATAATCGGAGTATGTTTTCGATGCTTTTGTTGGATGCACTGGAGTTTACTTAATCCAGTATAATTTAGTTCTTTGAGCTGCCATGCCTCCAATAGTTATAAGTAACGTTTTTTTTTCAAAAAAAGGAAAGAAATGTCGTTTACCTTTAGGAGGTTAACTATACGACACCGTGTAAATTTCCATATTTTAATGACAGATTCGGAACCACATCAGTTGCGCCTTGGGGGTGGGGTACAGTTGATAGCCGTGTTACAGGAGATCCCACGATCGTCAAAACTTCCCAATTTACAAAATTAGATCCATTTCAAACATATCGCCGAATCTTTTGAATCCACTCTCCTATCTCACGGACACTAAAGTCTATTAAATCGACTCATTGTTTTCCAATTGGATTTCTCCATTTCCAACTAATTTCATCCCTTGGAAATACAGAAAAATTAATTATGATTATTTTATACTTTTCGTGACATGACATTAATTAGAGTCACTAGTTCTGTTTTGTCAAAAAGCGGGACATTTTTTCAAGGTTGCACAAAACTGCGCGACACCAAAAAAGTCTAAAATCTGAGGAGTAACTATGAAAAACTCTCGAAACTGATACACGTCTATCAAAAGCGGCCCCTCCACCCCCTCTAAGAAGCATCGAACATGTTAACGAGACTTTTCTAGTTTGATAGAGTTTTTTCTTGCGGTTCCGAATCTGTTTTCAGAATGTCCAAAATTATACGCCTCCGTATAACCGTCCTGAAATATAGTTTTAACGCAGTGGTTTCGAATAAGCCCACTTTTGAGTCAATCCGACATACTTCATGAGATCATATTTTTCGCCCACATCTATCAAATACGCTAAAAATTTTATATTTTATAGGGTTTGGCTTCACGCCTACAATTGATTCTTCTCAAGTTATGGTAATTTATGATTTCACCGTAGAGGTTTTTGGGGGTTAACTGTACGAAGGCGTATAATTTTGAACATTCTGGAAAACAGATTCGGAACCGCAAGAAAAAAACTCTATCAGACCAGCTAAGCCTCGTTAACGTGTTGGGTGCATCTTAGAGGGGTGGGCGCTTTTGACAGACGTGTCATAGGGGCAACTAATTTTCTGAAAATGTGTCGATTCCTGTGGGGAGATATCATGCGCATAAAATGGATAATCGCGTGGGTTTTTGGCCGAGTATCGGTTCCTGTGGCGGGGTAAGGTGGCTTTTAAAAAATGTAGGTTATACCCCGGATATATGGGTACTCACCCAGATTTGACAAAATGTTCAAGAGATCATCCGTTTTTTGTGGATGATCTGTCTACAAGGTTAATTTTTCAAAACTGGGAAAATTCTCAAATAGCGGGACATCTGGAAAACGGAAAATGACCGTTTTTTTATTTATCAAATCCCGGATGTATCAAACTAGGATGTCCAGTTTTTTCGGGCATTTTTGGGGTTTCCCCCTTTTGTCCCGGTTTTATAGAATTGTGAAGAATTGCGTGTACATAAAAATGTAAAGGCCAAAAATTGTGGAAAATTTCAAAAGTTTATGCGTTTTTTGTAGATGATTCCCCCTAGAAATCGATATATTTTTCGGGCACACTTTTTTGTGTCCAGGTTTTTGACGCTCTGGTCACCATAGGTATATTACTTCAAAAAGCGGGACCGCCAAAAAAGGGGCGTCCCGCTTTCTGCGGGACATCTTATTACAGTAATTGTAATTTCCTTCGTAATCTTTTTTTGTCAGATTTTTTTGTGTCCATTTTTACCACAAACAGACTCCCCTCTTTTTTGTCTGTTTATATTGTATTAAATTTTTTCATCGGGCACAGAAAATATTACTAGAGTTCCTGAACGTTCCTTTTCACTCTATCCATAGGCGTCGCCCATGTTGGTATCTGTTCAAAAATTCCATTCAGTCAACTTTAATCAATTCACAAAAAGATCGTTTTGGTAAAAAAGCGGTACATTTTTTAAAGCTGGGAAAAACTACTTTTGGCATTTTCGTGTGACAGATAGCTTAACCAGCTTTAGTGAGCGTTATAGTTTTTTCTTTCGGTTCCGAATCTCTTCTCAGAATATGCGAATTTACACGGCGTCGTATAGTTAACCCCCCTGAAGACAAAACGGGTACTAGACCTAATATCAATATTTCGTGACTAAAGCCGAATCCTATAATAAGCTCTCGTGATACTTAATTTTCTCCGATTTTTTAAATTAGTATCCTTCCCTCGTTTATCGAAAGATATTCCGAGGAAATTATTTCCCTTACCTTTGCTGTACCTGGCGAACATGTTAACAGGACTAAAATCAACCGCTTCATTATCACTTCCAATGTTTACAGTTCTAAGGAGGTTCAGCATACTTCTCACAATGATTATGGAATATGTCGTTTTACAGGAAAAGTCTGGAGTTTTTGGAATATTGATTAGTTTTAGTTTCTAAAATACCCCCCCCCCCATGGTATAATTACCATGTTGGGGGGGGGTACAGTTAATTTTAACTCCTGGGGCATGGCAGCTCACCGAACTAAATTGTACTAAATTAAGTAGACCCCAGGGCATCCAATAAAAGTATCTAAAACATACTCCGATTACTTGTTTTAGCTATGGACCTCGAAAGTCACATTGGTGAAAAATGGATACGATTGACTTTGAGCGTAGTAAACTTTAGTTTTTTTGCGCAGTTGTTCCGAGTCGTTTTCAAAATCATAACAAAATAGAAAAGTGACAATTCGTGATTTTCGTCAATTGTTGAAAATTGTGTACTTTGAAAATAATTGATGCTGGAGGCATGACGCGTTTAATAAGGCCACCTTCGAACCAATCGGACATACTTCCCGAAACCAAATGTTTGAGTGTCCCTAACTATGTATGGATGATAAGTTTTTTGCCAATTTGATTTTGTAATACATAAAATTGTTGTTTTCGTTCTCTCCTGATTGTTTCCAAATCCTCCAGACTCGATATGACACAATTTGACACGTACTCAAGTTGTATTTCAACAGTTGTGCCACCTGTTTCAACTGTCGGCAACTATCGTCAAATTAACAACTTCTCGTTGTATGAGCTGGACATGACGGACCCATTTGTTTTCCATGATGTCAATAAGTTACCAATAAGTCTTTCTTACATCTTTGCTTACCATCTCATCTTGCCTTTTTATGAAGGCTTCTGACATTTTCATGATGCGTTCCAATGCCTTTTCCCACATCTTACCATCGATTACGGATTGTTTGCCCAATAGAGGATAGCCTCAATATATGTTGTTGGATCATATGCTTATTACCCTCATCGGTTCTTTCCTATCAGGTTTTGTATTTTGTACCTATCGAGCTTGTTGACTAGCGGAGTAGTTCTGTTTATCACTTGTTGAAGGTTTCCGTCTTTTCGTTTCCGGACTTACTGGTTGACGGTTGGTCCATTAGCGGAGCCGTTGCTTTCGAAACCATTTCTTAAGAAGGTAAAATTATTATAATGAAACCTTGAAATTGCCCTGAAGCGTTAACTTGACCCCCAGTTTCTGTGTCTGGATGTTCTGAAGAAACCAACTTTGTTTTATTTCCCCAGTTTAATTTATTAGAAATATTCTTGGCCTTCATAAGATTTTTCTCACAATTTGCGACGACCTTTATGAGATCTATAGTGATAATGATACAATTTAATACAACACTTACCTATCTATTTGGTAAGATTGCTTTATGTTGGAAACTTAATCATTAAGATTGTTCCTAAAGTCTATACCCTTATTTGATCGACTTCGTTTAAATTTCCATAAGACTTATCCAAATTAGGGAAGGCTCTTGTGTAATATAAGTAACTCTTACGTATATGTTTGGCAAGATTCTTTTAATTGGAAGTCTTAATTATTAAGACTTTTCCCTAAATTTTGTATCCATATTGGGTAGAGAAACTTTTATAAAGTATAAAGTAATGATCAATAATACTCTTGCCAGTATATTTGGTAAGATTCTTTTTCCTGTTATGAGTCTTAATCATTAAAACTGTTTCTTAAGGACTTTATCCATATTTGATAAGCATCGTTTAATTTTTTATAAGACTTTTCAACATTTGGAGAAGACTTTATGAGTGACAAAGAATTCGACTCTAATACTCTTACCAATACGTTTGGTAAGATTCTTTTCTTGAAAGGAGTCATAGTCATTAAGAATTCTCTAAATTCGTAACGATATTTGGCAATACTTTATTTTCACTTTCATAAGACGTTTCCAAAATTGGAGAAGACTTTCGTATGGCATAAATTCAGAAAACAACTTTAGTATGACTCTCACTAAAGTATTTTCCTAAATCTCGATAAATTCGAGAAGACCTTCTTTAGTGTTCATCAGACTTCTCGAAATGTGAAACGACTTTTGTATAATTAAATAAAATAATAATAACATACAACTTCTTTAAATTTTTCATAAGACTTTTGCAAATTGAGGAAGACTTTTGCATAATATAAATTATTAAACAATGACTTTAGTAAGACTGTCACCAATATATTTGGTAAGACTCCTTTTCCTGTTATAAGTCTTACTCATTGAGACGTCACCCTAAAGTCCCTATCCATATTTGAGAGGACTTCAATTAAATTATCCTAAGACTCTTCCAAATTGAAGTAGTCTTTTGCATAGTATACAGTCAGTATACTTCATTTAATTTATCATAAGACTTTCCAATTTGGAGAAGACTCTTACATAATATAAGTAGTAAATAATGACTTTAGTCAGACTCTTACGAATATATTTGGTAAGACCCCCTTTCCTGTTAGAAGTTTTAATCATTAAGACGTGATAGCAAAGTCTCTATCCATATTTGAGAAGACTTCAATTAAATTGTCCTAAGACTCTTCCAAATTGGAGAAGACTTTTGCATAGTATAAAGTAGTTAACAACAACTTTAGTAAGACTCTTACCCATATATTTGGTAAGATTCTTTTTCCTGTTAGAAGTCTTAATCATTAAGACTTTTTCCTAAAATCTCTTCCTAATAGCTCTTTTCGGATGTTCCTATGACTTTTCCGAATTTAGATAAGACTCTTGTAAAGTATAAAGTAGTAATCAAACCACTTAAAACGATTCCTACCAATATATTGGGTAAGATTTTAAATTTTCATAAGAATTTTTCAGATCGGAGAAGACTTTTGCATAATATAAAGTAGTAAGCAACAACTTTAGTAAGACTCTTACCAATATATTTGTTAAGATTCTTTTTCCTAATAAAAGCCTTAATCCTTACGACTTTGCCCTAAAATCATAACCATATTTGGCCGGGCTTCATTTAAATTTCATAAGAAATGAACATACAACTTTAAAAGGAATCTTACCAGAATATTTGGAGAGATTATTTTTCATGATAAATTGTTCCTGAAGTCTTAATCTTATTTGGTAAGACTTTGTTTAAAATTTCATCAGACTTGTCCAAAATTGGAAAAGACTTTTTTACAATATTAGAAGTGAACATACGATTTTCGTAGGACTCTTACCAAAACATTTGATAAGATTCTTTTTCGTGAAAAGTTTTAGACAGTAAGAACTTCCTAAAGTCATAATCTTACTTGGTAAGACTTTATTAAATTTTCATAACGGAGACGCTTTTTTGTAATATAAAGACTAAACCTATAACTTTCATAGGACTCTTACCACAATATTCGATAAGATTTGTTTTCATGAACAGTTTTAAACAATAAGACTTTCCTAAAGAAGTAAACATACAAATTTAAAAAAGACTCCCACCAAAATATCTGGAGATATCCTTTTTCATGGCGAGTTTTCAACTTTTTCCTAAAGTCATAACAATATTTGGTAAGGCTTTATTTAATTTCCATAAGACTTTTCCAACTTGGAAAGTCTTGGAAAGTCTTGGAAAGTCTTTTGTGTCGTAGACAAAGTTTTAATTGATAAGACTTTCCTAAAGTAATAATCTTATTTTATAGGACTTTATTCAATTTTCATAAAACTTTTCCAAATTTGGAGAAGACATTTGTGTAAGACTCTTTCTAATGAAGAAACCTTAGTCATTAAGGCTTTTTCCACCAAATTTCGGAGAAGACTTTAGAAATACAAAGCAGTGTATTCCGGTGGCCTACCAGAAAATAAAATGGTCGACCTTTGGCCTGATCTCTGATACCGTACTTTTCGACTTAAAAATTACGATGGGTGTTGCGTCCACGATTGTTGTCATTCAGTCAAATACTAGCTACAGTACTAGCTAGTTGCTCTATATCACCTCCAAAAGCTGAAATACCATATGTTGCTACGTTTAGTGCGCTCTTATAATCCCTAGCTATTTCGCCTTATTTTTCGAACGTGATTGTTTCCCGGTCCATTCGTGTTTCATTCTCGTCTGCTTTTTTTGCAAAGTTTGCAATTTTGAACGTACTTTAGTCTCAGAAATATGGTAAAATCGTCTATTTCAGTATGGTTACTCTTATTAATTGCGCAATAAATAAGCTCACCGCCTAATTTTTATATCCGCAATGAAGCGTTCGATGCTTTCTTGGTTGTTCGTGTACCAAATAGATACGGACCTTGAATTAATTTGCTTCATTGAGGATTCTTGTTTCGCATTCATATTGTATTTATTGTATGTTCAGTACCATAATGGAGTTATCGCGCTCTACTATTTTACTCGGTGAGGGGGTATTCTTGGTTATGTAAGAGAAGGACATAATCGAGAATAACTATTTCTCAACGATGACGTCATATTTATATTTGTTATATGAGTCATCTTACATCTAATGGACTTACCTGTCATATTACTACTAGTCTAACGGCTACCCAAACTGGGGATGAGGTAGTCATTCGGCTTTTTCACCGTAGTACGGTCAACAATGTTTCCTCTTGGCCATAATGGCGTATATGATGGGTAATAAATGAATCATCCTTGCAAATATTACCAGTCCAGGAATGGAACCTGAGTCCTAAGATTGCAATATTAGTGCTCTTAACCTACTGAGATAACCGGTCGGACGCTAGATCGACGACGAGATTATACATTTTACGTATTCCAAATACCCCTACATTATCTCCCTTAACATTAAAATAATTGCTTATTGTTAAATATATTCAGCACTATATAATTGATTGTTAATTTACAACACATTTTTCTCGCCACTTCTAGTACAGTTATAATCAATGATTAGTCTCCTGCAAACGACTTAGGAGCCACAAAATTCAAGCAAAAAAAAAATTCTTCGCATATTCACTTACGAAAATTTAGATATGATTTTCTCACTTGAATAGTGTTAAGTTTTAATGGTTACCGGGTGTTTATGATACTTTATTCCATGCTGTATGTGATGTAGTGTATACGTAATGAACTATATCCAAATTACCATCTGAGTAACAAATTGCAGTTATCCAATCTACCAGACATGGCTGACTATTTACTCCGCGTCTCCATTTGTTACGCAGATGGTAATTGGTATATGCTCTCTGCAAACAAGCCAATTAAACTTCTAAACCATGTGCTATTGTATTTTGTTATTTATTTAACTAGTGCACTTTAGCAGTGTGGACTATTTTGTATTTTCAATCAATTATGTTATCTTTATAACGTACTTTATTTATAGGCGAATTTATTTTTATAATTTATTTCTATTTTTAATTGATCGCTTTATTACTATAGGTATATTTTTTATCCTACGCGTTAGTCCTAACCTAATTAGCTTCCAACAAGAATAAAATTTTGTAATTATTTAATTAATGCTCGAAGTTGAATTATAAATTAACTTCGCTAATCGTTGAATTCGTTTTTTTTTGTATTTATGTAGCTTTTATTGCCAATTAAGCTTTATGATTATTTAATAAACGCTTTTTAAATAAATTAGGCCTTAACAAATAAATGTTTGTGTATCTAGAGCTGAATAGTGTCGAAAACATACTGAGATTATTTGTTCTTAAGCTATGGACCTCTAAAGTCACATTGTGCAAAGTGAACAAATTGAATTTGAGCACCCAAACACAATATTTCTAGATTTTTTCTTATTTCTGTTTTTTAGTCACATTGTCCAAAGTACACAAATTGTATTCGAGCGGAGAATCTAGAAATCATCACTGTTATTATTCACAGTTTAATAGTAAATTAAATGAATAAAATAGTAATAATTATATATTAATAAATAAATAGTAAAGGAAAGCTTTTATCAGATTATATAATATATCAAAATAAAGTGGGGACAAACACAGTTTCTAGTCGTATAGAATAGTATAGAATAGTATAGAATAGTATAGAATAGTTTTTAACAAAATGTTTACCATTCGAAGGGTGAACGTTTAGCTTTATAATGATGAATCTTTTATTAAAAACTATTCATTGATTTTTACGGTAAGACAGCTCGAGCAGAATATATACGACTAGACACTTTTTCCGTCCCCACTGTACAAATATTTTCCATAACTTCGAAAAGGTAAAACCACCGAAAATTGTTATATCTGCGGTTTTCATCATGATTTTTGGTGCGATTGTAGCAGCATCAAACGACTTGGCTTTTGACTTGAAAGCCTACTCATTCATTATTTCGAACGATCTCTTCACTGCGTTGTACGGAGTTTACACAAAGAAGAGACTCAGTTCCGATCTTGGAAAATATGGGCTACTTTATTATAACTCCCTTTTTAGGAAAAGGTCAAACCTATTAAAATAATACGGAATAATACGGGAATAATACTTTTATGCTTGGTGTTACTCTGGTATTTTATTATTATATAAATATATGTACCCACGGACATTATATTATCATGGCCGTACCGTGTGGATAGAATGAAATATACAGTTTATTATACTTTTTCAAATATCCCTTAAATTCGCGAGCTCATAAGTCATAGAAACGTTCCAAGTATCTTACTGGCCAAAACATTGATGAAGATTTATTGTGATTAAAAGTGAAATATTTTTTATAATAAGTTGGGATTTCTAACTTCGCACAAAATGTCGCACAAAAGTAAGGTTTGATCTCATAAAAGTTTACCTATTGCCCTATCAATGGCCTATTACAACAACGAGCTGGAACCAGCAATCACATTTGAGGCTTGGTCGTCAACATCCTTCTGTATTCAATATGCGTTAAGTTGTGTAATTGGATTTGTCCTTATGTACAGTGTAATATTATGTACATATTATAATAGTTCACTAACTACAACTGTAACGGGCTGTATGAAAAACCTATTTATAACTTATACTGGAATGATATTACCTGGTAGTGATTATATATTTTCGGCGATCAATTTCATTGGGATCAATGTGTCCGTTTTTGGCTCCCTAATATACTCGTACGCTGTATTCAAAGTCACTAACACATTTCAACGGAAATAAACTACTCCAAACATTTACAGAGCGTCCAATCAAATGTAATACATTACAGCACAAGCAAATACCAAATTAATAACAAGTTGCTGCTCGGATGGCGCGGTTCCTGTATAATAACATACAATTCACTCATATAACCTAAAGTAACGCACTCTAGAACTTGAACTTTTCGCGTAGTACTTGAGATTATTGATTCTTCCCACTAATATCATCTCAAAGAAAAACATTAATGTAAAACGTGATCGATTAACAAGACTTAGCCAGTCTGATAGAGTTTTTTCATGCGGTTCTATAGTATTAAAGCGTCCAAATTTATACGCTTCGTACAGCGGCATGGCAGCTCACCGAACTAAATTGTGCCAGATTAAATAGGCCCCTGGGCATCCAATAATAGTATCGAAAACATACTACGATTATTCGTTTTAGACTTATGGACCTCGAAAGTCACATTGTCAAAA
>SCLF01032278.1:0-12287 GCA_004367975.1 Mesochordaeus erythrocephalus
GCAGTTAGCAAACCCTATAAGGTCAAGAATGACATAATTTGACCGAAAACAGCTTAAATGTTCGTTAATTTATCGTAAGTTATCTTTTCCAACTAGCCCTTATACACTATCAACAACACAAAAATTGGAATCTAGAACAGGAATTATGAGTTTGACGTCAAAGTGCCTAGCGGCACAGAATACAGCGTGTAGGGGGGGTCGAATCTGCAGCGCACGGGTTAAGATGCCAAATACGAGTTTAAATTCATTGATCCCTAATCGATAGGCGCGTCAACATACGAATGGTAACTAATTCTACCCTGCCACAAACACTTGCGATGCCATAAACGAATTGGACAGACGGAAATTACGCCTACAACCGGACAATTTCTCCATCCTCACTGTAGGATATTCGGTTGAAGACTTCACTATTGATTTGAGAACAAATAAGACTATTTATGTTTTTATTTTATTGAATATTTAAAGATTTATCTCCGTTCTATTTTGCTGAATTTAAGTATTGATTGGTTGAGCAGTAAGATTGAGGAATCGAACATTGACCGGTTGAGCAGTATGATTGAGGAGTCGAATATTGGCTGATTCTGTAGAACACGGGTGTCCAACTTGCCACCCCCACGATCTACGGGGTAAACCTATAGCTTAACCCGCTTTAGTGATTGTTATAGAGTATTTTCTTGCGGTTCCAAATCTGTTAGCAGAATATGCAAAATTACACCCCTAAAGTCAGGACGTGAAAATACCATATTTTGACAACAAAAAAGTCTTAATTTTAACTCGTGGTGGCATGGCAGGTCACCGAACTAGATTATGTAGGCCCCAGGGCATGCAATAAAATTATCGAAAACATACGCCTATTATTTGTTTTAACCCGCAAACTGCACGGATATACCTATCCCTGTTGCAATTTGTGCCGTTTGACACATTCGTATCAATTTTCTATACATTTACTAACATTTATCCGTACGCGTAACGAAAACAATTGCTAATATAGGTAATGGCTAATTACAGCTTTTTTCCCGCAATTTTCGTTTTTTGCGTTCACTTCTGGTCAAAATTCGTGGTCAAAAGTTATCCTAAAATATGGGCAAGAAAATTCGGTTTAGAAGTACCGCTCGATGTTAACAGTCACTTACTATTTATTATATTTATGTTATTATTACGATTCTATTCGTTAATTTAGTGTAAAACTATGTATAATAATAGTGACGATTTCTAGATTCTCCGCATAAAACCAATTTGTTAGAAAATTTATCTGTGGTTTGGAATTTCTCTTATTCTTTATATATTCGACTTTTAATTGTCAGCTTTCGCCAACTAATCTATTTTTCAGTCTTTACGAATGGATCCACAAACAAACCAAACAACTCTAAAGCTGGCCTGCTTTCCAAAGTCAATCAACGATTTTGTGAACTGTAATAACAAAATAATAAAGTGAAAACCAAGAACATGTCTATATTTTTCTCGACGTCGAAGAGTGATGAAAAATGCAGTCCAAACCATACTTGTTCGATCCTGCAAGCCCAGCCAATAGCTAACAGGTAACGACCATAATTTGAACCCTCGCGTTCAGTGATCCGTATCGTGTCTTGATATTGTGTATAATTTGACTTTGTAAATTTATAAAATGCCAAACACCCATTGGTTGAAATGGGGTGCAGCGTTTGTACCAGTTTTGACGGCCACGTCCATTGGTTGAAAACTGTGAGAAAAACACGCCGGAGAACGCCACCCAGCGACACCCAAAATGAGCTCACTACTCATTGGTGGAAAGGGCGACAAGAGCAGCCAAACCATTGCGTCACGCCGTGGATAAATGTACAACAAATAAATATAAGGATCCCTTATTGGCTCAGTGCATAACCTAATAAGCGTAGGCTTAAAACATGTTTTTTCTTCTAAGTAGTAAGTTGCAAAATGTGTGTGGGTTAAAAATACCCATTCAATGATTGTAGTAAAACGTATGGGTTAACATAATAAATAGTGAATATAATAATAATACAGAGATGGAGAAAATGCACGACATTGAATAGTTATCTCGTAAATTATGGGGACGCCAACATCTCCCCAACATATTGCAATGTCATGGATTTTCTACATAGTAATAATTAGTATTACAGGTGTTTTTCTTATACGAGTAGATTGTCGGAACGGCATTACCTTTTTTTTCTACAACGGTGCTGGTATTATTTGCCATTTGATCTATGGTCCTATGATTGCCTATGGTTCCTCCAGTATGATCTATATTTCTAAAAAAATCTATCGGGTAATGATCTTCTGTAATATTTAGTAATAGAGCTGGATGCACTAAATGTGTAGGACCCTTCTTAGCGCGAAAAATAAGCTCTCTGTGCACCCAGTCTTCTATACCTTTATCATTACGCATTTTGGCAATTTGATCATTAAATTTGATTAAGTCGTAAGGACCAATGTAAGGTAAATTACTTTCCTTTGCCTGTTTTGTATTAGGTCTAAATAAAACCACAGAATCTCCGATATTTAAACTTAAAGATTTATCCACAGCATATTTTTTATCTGTAATAATATTGGCTTCATCCTGGCAGATTTTCAAAATTTTGTGGATTTTCTTTAAGTTTTTTACGTTTAAATTATTATAATTTATAGCGAAATCAGAATTTAAATTACTCATGAGGCGATATCTTAGTGCTTTTGTTAGTATTAATATTGCATTCTTTAAATTTCTGTGCTGACGTTCAAGGCCTCCTGTGCTTTGTGGGTTATAAGCAACATAGTGCCTTTTTCAATGTTCCAATTTTTGCAAAGTTCGTTTATAATGTCTGCTATAAAATGAGTACCCCTATCGGAGGATATTACTCTGGGTTTATCGAACTTCGTAAACATATGATTCACTAGAACCCTGGCAGCATCTTGCGCTCGATGATATCTGCACGGAATAGCGACCAAAAATTTAGTAAATGCACACTGGATCGTGCATATATATTTATGTCCGGATTTACCATTATCTAAATGGCCCATTTTTAATTTATGGTTTGCCGCCTTTTCCGATCCTCCTCTACGATATATACAACCATGTGCTAATTTATCGTGAAATCGGTGTAGATACCGCGAGCGTAAATTTTGCGGTAATATAATTTTGCGGTAATATAATTTTCCGTCTTAGAATATTTGTATGCATCGTAGAAAGAGTTAACAGTCCTGATTTAGGATCTATTTCTATTTTTTTTTAATTTCACCGTATTTTCTATTGAAATCTATTTTCTTGGTGTTAACAAAGGATCAAAATTCCCGATTTTTGCAAGTATCATTCTATTTATGTCGTTATTCTTTTTATCTCAATTATTTCTGGATTCATATAATGGGAACAAAATAAAGACAATAAATCTGCGGGAAAATATGGGTCTGGCGGTTTTATAATTTTCATACTATCCGCCTTCATCCAAGACGGAAGATAAATTGTATGTTGAACTACAAAATCATATTTTTTGGATATATTTAGGATCCGTCATTATAATAAAAGGTTTCCCTAACAGAAAATTTCTAAACCGTTCGATGAAGAACACTAAACCGTAAGCCTCACGTTCAACAGTAGACCAACGTGTTTGGGCTTCAGTTAGTGTTTTAGAACCCACCGCAACTATTTTGTGTTGGCCGTCCAGGATTTGCATTAAAACACACCCAATGCCCGAAATAGATGAATCAGTAATTAACACAAAAGGAAGTTTATAGTTAGCAAATGAAATTATTGGTGTGGTTTCCAAACGGCCTTTATTTTGTCAAAATCGGACTGTGCCTCCATCGTTCACTTAAACTCCTTTTTGCTCTTTACAAAATTTGAGAAACAAGTGTCTGCTATTTTTTCACCTATTTTTGTAGCAGTAAAAATTTTTACCCAAACTAATTGGCCAATCGCTAACTGTAATTCCTTTCGGTTAGTAGGGGTTTTAAGTCTTTAATACCTTGGATATTTTCAGGATTAATCCGAATGCCATTTTTGTCAATTATACGTCCCCAAAGTTTTACCTCCTTTGTTAAAAACGAACATTTTTTCCACTTACAAAAAGTTAGTATTCATCGCACTCACATCATCGACGTAGTCAAATATAGAGTCACGATTTTTAAGGGGTTAAGAAATTTTGAAACTATTCTTGCGAAAATATTTCCACTTACTATTAAACCTTGAGGCAGGACTTTATATTTGTATGTTCTGTTGCCGTATTGAAAAGATGTAACGTGTCGGCACTTCTTGTCCAGTGGTCGATAGTTCCAAAACATTTCCGCCCATCTTGCATTTTTTGAAAAATCTGGTCGCAATTCAGAACCTGCAATTCAGAAACCATTTGAATTCCCCCATTTGGTTTGTTGACTTCAAAAATGGGGGTATTGAAACCCTTCGGATCCAAACATTCCTCCAAACCCCCGTCCGATACCATTTTTTCAATAATTCTATCCATTTTGTCTCGGTTTGCATGTGAAATTGGGTATGACGGAGCGTACGCAGTATCCCCATTTGTATGGATCATCACTTTTTCCACGTATTGGCCCAATTTCATACCTTCTTTGTAAAACGCTGCTTTTTTCGTGATTACCATATCTGCAAATTTGTTTAATTCCTCACGTTTCTCGTGATTCTGTAGTTTTAGACCCAATTCGTTTTCAATATATTCTAATTTATCTTGTAAAGTGTAATATACCGGATCACGTGACTGAATAACTTGTTTTAAAATAAATTTGGCGTTTCCAATAACTGAATTTTTAGATATGAATGTATTTGATATTAATCGGGTGTTATGAAATATTTTATTTCCGAAAACTAAATCGGAAAAAATGTAACCCCGATCAAAAATTGTCACATTTCCTATACCAATAATGGTACCTTGTGGTTTGATATTTTTTAAAATGTCTGTTGGTATAAAATCTGCCCGAATTAAATTATTTGTAGCACGGTATCTATCTGTGCAACAATGACTAAAATACCCTTATTTTTAAACTTCATTTCTGCATCCGTAGTATAATCTGCATTCAAGTTTGTACCCAAACGTGCACCGTTTATTAATCGTCAAATATATCATTTACAGCCCGGTTAGGTCGTCTATACATTTGCCTAGGCCTATTTCTATTGTACATTGGTTTTAAATGGGGATATAATTTATAACATGTCGCGTATCATGCATTCTATTTAAATTTGTCTTTATCCCGATGCTGAATACTACTCTCTTTAGGCTGTGGGGCATTAAACATGGACGGGTTTTTAATAGCTGGTTTTCGGCATACATTCGGCATACATTTTTGCGTATCGTCTATATTTTTATTAAACTGTGAGTCTTTTGGTGAGTCTATGATATTGAAGTTGGGTTTCTAACTCCTGTGCCCAGGAAGCAATAGCCTCTGGGGTCTTTAGCCACTAAAAATATGTCTTGAACGTCTATTATTTCTAAGTTATTTTTTGGCTCAATATTACCCTGCGCATTTTTGGTGCCCAAAGTATATTTCAGTAGATCAATGCACCTGTTTGATTTAGTTTGGTCTCTGAAAGATACCTTCCCCAAGTATCGTTTCCCACCTTCATGGAATTGACCTTCGTAATTTCTTGGAATACGGAAGATTTTAATGAGTATGTGTTAGTCACGTACTTTTTGAATTCTTTCCAAGTAACAATTGGTTTATGTGTTTTTTCGTAACTTATAAGTGACTGATAAACGTCAATAGACAATTTACCTTTGAACGCGTTCCAAAGATTTTGTAAAAATGGACACATCTGCGTGGAACTTTCCCTGAAATTCAGTGATATTACTGTCCTAGTCTGACTACGCAAAAAATCAGATTCACCGTACTAGTATTTTGAGTGGAATTTATATCACCAGAATTTGCATCGATTAGCTGTATAATTAGTTAATCAATGTTTTTTTGAATGGTCTTTTTACCTTCTTCAGATGCAAACGTTAAAGTTTCTTTGTACGTCTTTATCTTAATTGAAATTTCACGTGACGTTAAATTCTGCATATTAATTTCTTGAAATTATATAGTATGAAACTTTGATATAACAAATAAATACTTGAGTTCTATTCGTATGAAAACCCTATTTTTGTGTACAATGGCAATTAATGGCAAAATAATCTAAATTTAAAAATACCGTTCGGCCGTCTTCTTGCTTCGTAAATTCGCCAACTAACTAATCTATTTTTCAGTCTTTACGAATGGATCCACAAACAAACCAAATAACTCTCGGAGCGTCTCAAATATGGTCTCTCAAGCTGGTTTGCTTTCAAAAGTCAATCAGCGATTTTGTGAACTGTAATAACAAAATAATAAAGTGAAAACAAAGAATATGTCTATATTTTTCTCGGCGTCGAAGAGTGATGAAAAAATGCACTCAAAACCATACTTGATCGATCCTTCAAGCCCAGCCAATAGCTAACAGGTAACGACCATAATTTGAACCCTCGCGTTCAGTGATCCGTATCATGTCTTGATATTGTGTATAATTTGGCTTTGTAAATTTATAAAATGCCAAACACCCATTGGTTGAAATGGAGTGCCGCGTTTGTACCACTTTTGACGGCACACGTCCAACTGGTTGAAAACTGAGAAAAACACGCCGGAGAACGCCACCCAAAATGAGCTCACTAGTCATTGGTCGAAAGGGCGACAAGAGCAGCCAAACCATTGCGTCATGACGTGGATAAATGTACAACAAATAAATATAAGGAGCCCTTATTGGCTCAGCGCATAACCTAATAAGCATAGGCTTAAAACATGCTTTTTCTTCTAAGTAGTAAGTTGCAAAATGTGTGTGGGTTAAAAATACCCATTCAATGATTGTAGTAAAACTTGTGGGTTAACCAACCCACTACACGTAGTGGAAAAATAATAAATAGTGAATATAATAATAATACAGTGATGGAGAAAATGCACGACATTGAATATTTATCTCGTAAATTATGGGGACGCCAACATAATCATCCAATCAAAGTAGCGCTTGATATAAATAAAAAAACAATTGGTCAATAAGCTTACTTAATTTTATAATATCTTGGTAATTTTACCCTTTCAATGAGAGAGACATCGAACTAAGACGCACGCTGCTTTTTATAATAGAAAAACATACATTTTTGGGGGGCTTGAGAAAGTGTAATTAACAGAATATCTCATTCTACTTAAACAATACAGCCAGATAATTTTAACATAATGTTCTCAAGAAAAGGATACATATTTTTATATGAACTAACCATCGCAATAAAATTGAGTTTGACGCAGAGCGGATAAAAATATCTTAGCACACGTGCTCGCTACCATAGAGCTCCAATGTTTCCGATACGAAGTCGTTCATTTTTTACATGAGGGTTAAGTCAAAAATGTGATTACGGGAAGTATGTCGGATTAGCTCGAACATTCGACGTTTCATGACTCCAGCTTCAATTCTTATCAAGGGACGGACCCCGAATTCTTAATATGTTCTCTAAAGTACAAATGTTTCTATTTTATGATTTAGAGAACATGCGAAGATCCGAAAGTATTTATTTAATTGTTTTTTTGCGTGACAGCACATAACAGTACTGATCTTGGCTCTGATATCGATTCACAAGGGAAGAGCGACATGTCAATAGAGGAGATCGGCATAAAGTTGAATATCACCAGTATTTAATAGATCAAGGCGTTTGTCCTAATAAGTACTCGAAACAATTGCGTAAAAACGAAAGTTTAGGACGCTCAAAGTCAATTTTATCCATTTTGAGCAATGTGACTGTCGAGGACCATAGCTTCGATCTACTTAATCTCGTACACTTTAGTTCCCTGCGCTGCCATTCCCACGAGTTAAAACTAACATTTAAAAACAAAAAAGGTCTCTTTCACGTTGTCTGTAGGGGAGTTAACTACACGACGCCGTGTAATTTTGTATATTCTGAGGACAGATTCGGAACCACAAGAAAAAACTCTATAACAATCACTAGAGCCCATTAAGATATCAGTTGCCCCCGAAGATGGTGGAGGCAGGTTTGCAACCCGTTCAACAGAGCATTACAACTGAAAATTACATTAGTTTAAGGCTAATAGTTTTCTATTATAATAGGCAACAATCTGCAAAAAATACCATGACCAATTTAGGAGGGTGTCAATTACACATTCAACCACGCGTAAGACTTTAAAAACATTAAAAAAAGGGCCCTCAGACAAAAATATTCAAAAAAAGTTGGCTGAGAGAGTTGCAAATTTTCACAGCTTATTATTTACAAATATTGTGGACCGAATAAATTGGAATCTATAATCTGCGTAAATTTTTGGGACTGAATGATTTTCAAATGTCTAAATAGTACATTTGGCACTAAAATATATAAAATCGAAATGTTATTGTAGACAAATTGTCATTCACAAATGGAAAACCTAGTTATAGCTCAAAAATGGGATTTCTAATGTACAAATTTTCAACATGTGGCAAATATCACGAATTTTTCACTTTTCTATTTTGTTATGATTTAGAAAACATGCCATGATCCCAAAGTATGTTCACTAAAAATTCGAGTCGAAACAACTGCGTAAAAACTAAAGTTTAGCTCAAAGTCAATTTTCTCCATTTTGGACAACGTCACTTTCGAGGTCCATAGTAAAATTTAATACTATAAGACTCACTAAGGATGCTTAAGCTATCAGTTGCCGTCGGAGACATGGGGGCGGCTTTGACACCCGTGTACTATAACTCGTTTTAATTTGAAGACAAACAAATGAGTATGGATATACGTATATGAATAATAAATAAATATATTTTTAACAACAATTGTTATGTAATAGACTTCAAATATGTACCTACAACATGGAATAAAGTTAATTATTCAAATAATTAACAGGCCGGCTGCTACACCCTTGTCAAAGTCGCAAAACCCCACCACCCATGGAAGTGGGAACTGATCGGTTAACGAGACTTAGTGAGTTTGATAGTTTTTTCTTGCCTTTCCGAATCTCTTCTCAGAATGTCCAAAATTATACGCCGTCTTATAGTTAACCCCCTAAACACAACGTGAAAAAATTAATGTTAATTCCTGGGGGCATGGCAGCTGACCGAACTAAATTGCGCTGGATTAATTAGGCCCCTGGGCATCCAACAAAAGCATCGAAAATGTACTTCGATTCTTTGTTTTAAAGCTATGGAGCTCGAAATTCACATTGTTCAAAATGGATAAAATTGATTTAACCGTCCTCAAATTTAGTGCACATACTTTGGGGTCTTTGAATGTTTTCGAAATCATAACAAAATCAAAAAGTGCAAAAGGTCACGTGTTGCTAAATTTCAGGACGGTCAAAGTCAATTTTGTTCATGTGACTTTCGAGGTCGCCCAGGGGCCTAGTTAATCCAGCACGATTTAGTTCAGTCACTGCCATGTCCTCAGGAGTTAAAATTATTTAAAAAAAAGGTCTTTTTCACGTTCTGTCTTCAAGGGGGGTTAACTATAAGACGCTGTATAATGTTGGACATTCTGAGAACAGATCCGGAACCGCAACTCACTAAGTCCCGTTAGCCGATCAGCTCCCACTTCATTGAATTCCCACTTCATCGACCCTCCACCCCTTGAATTCAAGGGGTGGAGGGTCGACTTTGACAGGTGTGTGCTAATGAGATATAGACCTTTATAATTGTTTGAGCTGTTTCAATCGTCTGTATTGAACTTTAAAACGTATGGTTATTTGTATTCAATGAGAAAGTAACATCCAAATGTCGGCTGCTCTAAAATATCGGAACCAGTTGAACGTTCTAAGTACGGATTATTTTTAGTGAAAAATTTTGTGGCATGTCCTCGGACATCGCAATTTGAAAAATGACTATAAAATACAATCAAATAGTACTACGAGGATTCTTATTGGGTCATAGGGTTAACTCAGCGTGTTGCATATTTATCAACCCATTATTATTTTAATAGTAATCCATTCCGAAAAAATAATAATAATCGTCCCTCCACTCTTTCCTAAGATCGTTCGGCTTTAGGGAATCCAGGTTTTGTACTGCTTCTTCTAGTGCCATTTCCTGTGCTTTATTATAGGAAAGTTCCGGATGCTTTTTTCTTATATTCTTTTCCCGCTCGGCAGCTGACACTAGGCATAGTTTCTCAACTGTTGGACGAGTAAATGGAATTTCAATAGTTTTTGTCTCGGCTTGGAAAAGGTTGAATTTGTATGCAGTGTCTGTGCTGCCTGCTATATAACCCGAAATGCATGCCCCAAGTTGCTTTCCGTGGGCAACCAACACGCCTATCGTCTTGTCAAGATATCTCGCCCTGTCCATTGTACAGCATTCTAATTTGACGGTAACATCATCGACCGGAATCTTGTATTTACCAAGTTCATCTGTAATAGGAATCAACATTTTCCATCCCTCTTTTGCGAAATAGGTATCGTGAGCCATTCTCATAAATACAGTGGGTAGGTAGGACCTTTGATCAAATGTTTGAAGTACATCGGTCACCAAGTCCGTGGTCCTGATTCCATCGTTTGTGCACGGATGGACGCAGGAAATAAACAACTGGAATACTTCCCAATCGTTTAGAATTTTAACATCGGTTTTCTCTGATCGCCTAACTTTCGTAAAGAAACCCTCAAACGATTGTAGCAGGCATTTAATTACCTATGATAGGGTTATCCAGTATCAAGAATATCCTACTAAAAATTATCTAACTTCCGTTAGCAATCGGGAGTTATCGATTTATAGTAACCATATATTGTTTATTTTATAATACAAAACCATATGATTCTAGGGTGATTAGATGGATTCGGTCAAATACGGGACAATTTTTAGTCTGAAATCTGGGGTGACTAGTAAACTAACTACCTCTAGATATTTTCTCAAGGCGGGGGGGGGGGGCGTATAATTTTGTGTATGTTGTATCAAATATGATCATATATGAGATGGGTATGTAGATAATCTCAGCATTAAACAGGATCAGCCCTTGCTTAGAAGGATGATCCCCTGTTTTTTTGTCAAGTGCGAGACAGTTTCTCAAATGCGGGTCATCTCAAAAAGCTTACTGTAGATAAAATAAATATATAGTTTTTGGGGAAATTGTTTTCGTCGAAATTTCACTTCCTGTTTCGCCTGTTACCACAATTACTTATAATATATATACAGGGGGTACGTGAGATCAATGTAAATCACAGAGAAGTTTGCTTAATCTATCATGACAATAATATATATAGGTAATACATTTTCATTTCCTGCCTTTTGCAGGTTACGGTTCAGCTATTTAGTTATCAGTATTAACCCATACCGTAAATGAAGCACAGAGCTGGGAGCTTACTTGCTTGAGATCGTTGTTAATGCTCCTAACACCAAAATTTATGTAGTTGGGACCTAGTGTGTTGGCTTCATCATCAAGTATATCCTCTAAAATATTTTGTTTACAATGGTGTGTATTGCTTTATGAACATAAACGTATCTTACCGGGAGGGAAGTCAAGCATCGTCTTGTTTACTTCTCCAAATATGGATTTAATTGAGGCTTCCAGATCATCTACATTCAAGCGGTCGGTTGGGTTTGGCTGATAAAGTTTCAATTATATTTACTATCTTTAACAAGTCAGTCATTTCTATTTTCGCTATTCAGTTTGTAAAAATATAGTCATTAATAAACATTAACTGGGCTTAATAGCATCTAACTTACTCGTTTAAATCGCTTCTGCGCCCCAAGCGTCAACTGTATTCAGATAAAACGAAAAGAAATACGAAAATATATTAGATCTCGCGTCGAGAACATCTAAGTTATTTGTGCCATCTTGATTTACACATAACGTTGCAAAATTTAAACTGAGATCAAAATTTCCGACTCTTTCCCTCCTCGAAGGGGAATTTCCAATAGAAATCTAACTAACGCTTTGGAAAGAAATAACTCAGGCTTAATATTTCTTCAACGTTGCCACTGGAATTTAAAGTTTATCGTTTTTACCATAATCAGTAAGTCATAATATCATGTTGTGCTACACGTTTATTCTTCCACAGCTATGTTGCTAGCACCACTGCTGCACACCTGCCTCCCCCTCGTAGGAAGCATCTAAACTTTTAACGAGACCTAGCCAGTCTGATAGAGTTTGTTCAAGCGGTTTCAGAATGTCCAAATTTATACGCCTTCGTACAGTTAACCCCCTCTAAAACAGACATGTAAAAAAGACCTTTTTTTAAACGTTAATTTTAAATGGGAGCATGGCAGGTCACCAAACTAAATCGTGCTAGATTAATATGGCCCCTGGCCAGACTGCGATTATTTGTTTTAAAGCTATGGACCTCGAAAGTCACATTGTCGAAATGGAAAATTTTTTTCCTGTATTTCAGCT
>SCLF01032279.1:0-21047 GCA_004367975.1 Mesochordaeus erythrocephalus
ACTTTTAATCTCAACTACTTGTTGTAACTTATTTTTATACTGATATTATATTGTTCACTGCCACACAGGCAGCTTAGAAAGGTCAGATTGTTATACGGATCCGCCTCGCCTTGTTCACTGCCACACAGGCAGCTTAGAAAGCTGGCCGTTTTGCCCTTGCCTTTATGTAGTAGTTCACTGCCACACAGGCAGCTTAGAAAGCTTCGACAATAAGCTCATCTGTCAGCTCAACGTTCACTGCCACACAGGCAGCTTAGAAATGCCGGCAATGCCTGGGCCATTAGCAGAATGAGTTCACTGCCACACAGGCAGCTTAGAAATGCCGGCAATGCCTGGGCCATTAGCAGAATGAGTTCACTGCCACACAGGCAGCTTAGAAACTACGGCAATCTAGAAGTCTATTCAGACGACCGTTCACTGCCACACAGGCAGCTTAGAAATGGTTGATGTATTGCAGTCAGCAGCAGACTGTGTTCACTGCCACACAGGCAGCTTAGAAATGTAGCTGTGGCTGCGGGTTTGATACTGTTGAGTTCACTGCCACACAGGCAGCTTAGAAATGTAGCTGTGGCTGCGGGTTTGATACTGTTGAGTTCACTGCCACACAGGCAGCTTAGAAACCTGCATAAAGTCGGTAATGATGGTTAAAAAAGTTCACTGCCACACAGGCAGCTTAGAAAGCGTATTTAAAACAAAAAGTGGATGCGTTAGAGTTCACTGCCACACAGGCAGCTTAGAAAATCAATCACCACATCGTTTAACTGTTGCTCTAGTTCACTGCCACACAGGCAGCTTAGAAACGATTGACAAACCAATGGCTGATCAATAACAAGTTCACTGCCACACAGGCAGACACAGGCAGCTTAGAAATTTTTAACATTGACTGACTTTTTCACCGTGCCGTTCACTGCCACACAGGCAGCTTAGAAAACTATTCAGCGGTGCAACTTAAACGACGAAAGGTTCACTGCCACACAGGCAGCTTAGAAATGCGTACTGCCATCACCCATAATTGACAATATGTTCACTGCCACACAGGCAGCTTAGAAAATTAAGGTCGCCGTTCACTGCCACACAGGCAGCTTAGAAAACACAAACGACACTCGGCCGAACTATTGTTTGGTTCACTGCCACACAGGCAGCTTAGAAAATGACAAATGGCGTGCCTGATGGTGATGTGCGGTTCACTGCCACACAGGCAGCTTAGAAAGCATTCGATTATCAACGGTGGCTATTGTTGGGTTCACTGCCACACAGGCAGCTTAGAAAAAATCAACCGCCGCACTCCATAAACTGCCATCGTTCACTGCCACACAGGCAGCTTAGAAATTTCCAACGTCGATCGTCAATGCACTAAATTTGTTCACTGCCACACAGGCAGCTTAGAAACATGACCGATTCACCTATTTCTAACGGCCACCGTTCACTGCCACACAGGCAGCTTAGAAATTCAACATCTGAAACACCCGCTGCTTTTATATGTTCACTGCCACACAGGCAGCTTAGAAATGGACAATAAAGACATCAAATTACAGCGGATCGTTCACTGCCACACAGGCAGCTTAGAAAACCTCGCCTGTTTCAGCGTAGTCCACCACAACGTTCACTGCCACACAGGCAGCTTAGAAAATTAGATTAACGCCACATGTACATTGGCTTTGGTTCACTGCCACACAGGCAGCTTAGAAAACTCCACACAGGCAGCTTAGAAATGTAGCTGTGGCTGCGGGTTTGATACTGTTGAGTTCACTGCCACACAGGCAGCTTAGAAACTGACAACCTTACGCTGCGTACTCAACAAACTGTTCACTGCCACACAGGCAGCTTAGAAAGCACCACGAAAGACAAGCATTGATAGCACAAAGTTCACTGCCACACAGGCAGCTTAGAAAATAGTCAATGCAAGGTGCATAACCTGCCATTTAGTTCACTGCCACACAGGCAGCTTAGAAACGTTCACGAGCAGCCGAAAAAATTAATAATCATGTTCACTGCCACACAGGCAGCTTAGAAAAGAGCGTGAAGTGTTCGCATATTATGATAGTGGTTCACTGCCACACAGGCAGCTTAGAAATATTGCAAGCCGGGCTAAAACGACAAGGCAAGGTTCACTGCCACACAGGCAGCTTAGAAATTTTACGTTTTGTGTCAATTGGTTAGCTGGTCGTTCACTGCCACACAGGCAGCTTAGAAATTACTGAATCATTCGCTAGGGCAAGCAACTCTGTTCACTGCCACACAGGCAGCTTAGAAATGATCGAGAGAAGCGTAACGTTTAGCTTGAGAGTTCACTGCCACACAGGCAGCTTAGAAAATTTAAGTTGAGAGTATGACTTTTTGATTAACGTTCACTGCCACACAGGCAGCTTAGAAATAATAAAAGTGGGCAAAACAAGGTCGCGTTAAGTTCACTGCCACACAGGCAGCTTAGAAAGACCAGCGCGCTCCAAAAATCAGATGAATAAGGTTCACTGCCACACAGGCAGCTTAGAAAATTAAAGCAGCGATGTTGTTATTGATCAGCCAGTTCACTGCCACACAGGCAGCTTAGAAATTGCTCCCAATCACGCAAAGTGCCGACCGGTGGTTCACTGCCACACAGGCAGCTTAGAAAGTGAATGAAGCATTGTTTGAATTGTAGCAACGGTTCACTGCCACACAGGCAGCTTAGAAAACATACGAATAATCATAAGGTGAAACAAGCCCGTTCACTGCCACACAGGCAGCTTAGAAAACCATGCCGCTTGCATCTGCTCAATCTTGCCGGTTCACTGCCATACAGGCAGCTTAGAAATTGAAAAAGCTCTCCGCCGCCGGTGACATTGCGTTCACTGCCACACAGGCAGCTTAGAAAATGCAGGGCTGCAAGTATGGGTAGCGTTCTGCGTTCACTGCCACACAGGCAGCTTAGAAAATCCCCACGGGTCTTGTCCCACTTTATGAGTCGGTTTTTTACGCCAAAATTACAATAAAGTCCTGATAGCTACCTGATTTCAGTCTTTTAAGTAGTTTTTGTATTGGTAAATAAGAACGATATTGTCAGCTTAGGCTGAGAATGAAGAACCACAGCCGCAGGTTGTAGTTGCATTTGGGTTTCGAATGACAAATTGAGCACCTTCTACATTATCACTGTAATCGATTTCTGCTCCGACAAGGTATTGATAGCTTGCAGGGTCAATCAGTAAGGTGACGCCGCCCTTTTCTACTTGGGTATCATCATCGCCGACTTCTTCTTCAAAAGTGAAGCCATATTGAAAACCTGAGCAACCTCCGCCGGTAATAAAGACACGAAGTTTAAGCTGATCATTACCCTCTTCTTCGATTAGCGTGCTGACTTTATTGGCTGCGGCATCAGTAAAGTTAACTGGGCTTGGTATTTCACTTGACATGACTTGGCTCCAAAATAGGCATAATTAAGTAATATTATCCCAAAAACCAAGTAATTTAGTCAAGAATTAGCTTTTTGTTCAAGCTGAAAGGCTTTTGTTTCCTCAGTAACATTGTGATTCAGATCCAGTGTACCGCCATTGTCTGCGGGCATTCGAATCAGTTGACCATTGAGCTCTGAACCAATGGTCATTTTAAGTAAATGGTCATAGACATTGCCTTTCACTCGAGGCACTACCAGGAACGATGCGATAGCGAGTAAGTCGTGCGAGCGGCTAGAAGGCGTTGTTCATGACAGCCTCTTTCGTCGCGTAGCGAAGAATAGTGGAGTCATGACATCCTCACTCCGTCAGTCGTTTGAGAGCCGATGGGTAGCGAGGTGACGAGGAGGTCTGGTGATCATGGTTGTCGTCGAACGGAGTGGCATTAAACCAGGGATGGATTAATGCTTTATCGAGTACGCCGACACGCTGGTTGGCTCTGTCGGCTAACTTTACGTGGCCTACGGCGTAGATATTGCCATTAAGGGTGCCATTGATAATCAGATTAGGGAGCCGAATATCACCGGCAATAGCGCCTTGTTCACTGAGTGTCAGGACTGAGTCAATAGCATTGACGCTACCGGTGATGTTGCCATCAACACGTAAACCACCGCTAAATTCAATATTACCTTTGATATGGGTTTTCTGGCCGACTAATGTGTCAATATGACCGGGGGCCTCTTACTTTTTTTGTTTTTCGAAACATGGCTTACCTCTCAAGTTGCGTTGAGCTAGTTGTGACTTTCCAATCGAGCGTTTTCGCGAGGGTGGTTTTTTTATTCTGAATAAGGGTGATTCTAATTGATTTAGGCTCCATTTTTTTAGCCAATTTTATTTGACCATTGAAAATTTGAACATGTCTTAATTTAAGTTGGTGCACATTTAGCTTAATGGTTTCCGGTTTTTTATCGACATAGCCTGTGATTGCGATGCTGAGTTGACCGGTTAGTGGTTTCGTTATCTTTTTGCCCTGAGATAGGACAAGCCGATAGCGGAACTGATCACCTTGCTGGTTATCAGCAATAATTTTTAGTTCACGTATTTGTAACTTGCTTGTGGCGCTACCTTGAGTGATGTTTTGATAGAAATTGAGTTCTTTATTGAGCGCGATGACGTTGTCTTGTAAGGTATTAAGTTGTTGTAATAATTCAGTGTTGGTGGCTTGTTGAATTGCCACGGATTGTTGTTGATTTAGGGCGTTGTTAATGAGGCCTCTATGTTCGGATGTTAATATTGTATTTTGTTTATGAAGTGCAATATTTTCTTGTTCTAAGAGCGACATTTTATTTGATAGTTCGCCCATGGTTTGTTGCCGATAACCCCAGATAATCAAGGCAACAATAATTAAGCCGGTTAGTCCGATCAACAGGTTTCTAATCACCTGATGCTCATTATGTGGCTGAGGGGGCGTGAGCATGTTATAGGCCTTTATGGCATGGCAGCAATGGTATTGATGCCCATACTTTCAGGTAGACCAAAGACGATATTCATATTCTGAATTGCTTGGCCAGAGGCCCCTTTGACTAAATTATCAATCGCGGATAAGACAACAACCGTATTACTTTGTTGTGGCTGATGAACGGCAATTCGACACATATTAGTACCTGTTACGGTTCTGGTCTCAGGGTGTGAACCACTAGGGAGTACATCAACGAATGGTTCGTCAGCGTAGCGTTGTTCGAACAACGCTTGTAAGTTGACTTCTTTTGTTAAAGTGCCGTAGAGGGTGGCGTGAATACCTCTGATCATGGGTGTCAAATGCGGCACAAAAGTTAGACTGACAGAGCTATTGCTGACGGCATTGAGGCCTTGAATTATTTCAGGTAAGTGACGATGGCCAGACGCAGCGTAAGCTTTCATATTTTCTGATGATTCTGTCAACAATGTGCCAATAGCCGCTTTACGGCCTGCACCACTGACGCCAGACTTTGCATCGGCAATAAGGTGGTGAGTATCAATAATGCCTTGCTCTAGTAATGGAATAAAGCCGAGCTGAGTTGCCGTAGGGTAACAGCCTGGTACAGCAATTAATTGTGCTGATTTGATGGCGTCGCGATTGACTTCCGGTAGGCCATAAACGGCTTCTGATAATAGTTCATGGCAGGTATGGGGCATGTTGTACCAGTGTTCCCATTCAGTCGCGTCACGTAGCCTAAAGTCGGCCGATAGATCAATAACGCGGGTATCACGTTTGATTAATTCCGGCACCATTTCCATGCTGACACAGTGAGGCGTTGCGAAAAACACGACGTCACAGAGAGCTAATTGTGCTACATCTGGTTGACTGAACCGTTGGTCAAGATGTCCTCTTAGATTTGGGAATAAATCGCTGACTAGCTTGCCTGCTTCGCCACGGGAGGTGATGCATTCAATTGAGACTTCAGGATGCTTTGCCAGTAGGCGCAGCAGTTCTACGCCGGTGTAACCGGTTGCGCCGACAATGCCTACTTTGATCATGATGTGTCTCTTAGCCTAGTAAAGCCCTACATAATAAAAGAGCTTCGGGTAAAGAGGAAGGGCTTAGTTGAAGTTTAGGTATTTTTCGAAGCGTTGTTTTTGCAATAGATAATCTGTGGTGGACACTTTTTCAGGCCCTGAAAAGTTAATTTCATTAATATATAGCGGGTAGGGGAGATTAGATAACGGGCAGGAGACATTAGATTTTCTTAGACGTAAGATAAATGATGCGATTTGCTTAACGACGGCTTCGGCATTGGCTGGGCCGGAAAATTGTTTTGGGCCGAAGCGAATGGTGCAGAGGGCATCTTCTTTCGGCGATGTCATGGTGAGAATGACAGGAAGATAGCCTAGTTTTTTGGTAAGAGAAGGTAAGGATAGTGGTGTTAATTTCAAGGCTTTATTGCCAGTCGTTAGTGGGGAAATTCTGAAGTAGCGAAGCTGTAGGTTTGGATTGTGTTTTTGAATGACGCTTAAGAAATGCTGGAAATGATGGATTGCTGTTTCTTGGGTTAATTTGAGGCCATGTTGGGATGTTAGATTGCCAAATTCATCCAAGATATGAATCGAGATGGTTTGGTTTTTCTGTTCGGTAATGAGATTGATTGTGCCTTCATTCTGACAAGTAAGGAGCGTACTTACGTGTTGTGTTGGGTCAAGCTTAGCATCGATTTTTGAAACAGAAAAATGTGATCTTGGCTGGGTGAGTATTTGGTTCAGACTGGTCTTGTTGAAGTCGGTGATATCGACACCTTCTGGCTGCCAGCTGAGCTGATGAATAGTATCTGAAATTTGTATAAGATAATGTCCACTCGTGTTTTCATGATAGTGAGTGTTTATTTCTTCATATAAGTTCGTAAGCCGCTGACTAATTAACGGGCCGTAGGGAGCAGATGGACACCAGCAGCTTAAAGTGATTTTGGTTTTACCATTCAACCACCACGGAATGAGGTGGTTGAAGAGAGCAAGCGGTGCTGTTTTGCCATAGCTTTGAAAAGTTTGCCATTCACCTGATGTCGAACAAATTAGACCATCAATGCTGTAGAGGAGACTCTCGCCACGATTAGCATAGTTGAAAGGATCATTATGTAAACTCGTTAACTGTAACCTTTGTGGCTTAGAGAGAAGGTGTTCGTCTTTTTCGAGATTTGCAAAGAGCAAAAGGTGAGCAAGTTTGGCGGGTTTTGAGCGACTTGTTAGATCTGGTCCGGACTGTTCTGTTAATGGAGAACGGAGTAATTGCTGTACAAGTGAGATAACGGTTTTGATGGTTATCAAGTGGGTTTTGTCAGCGATGAGAATCCGTGTTGCTTTATTTAATAAACCATTGAGTATGGCCCATGTTAAAACATGTAATAAAGAGCCGTTATGGTAGAGCGGCTGTTGCGTGTCGGATGAAAGGGGAACAAGGCTTAATTTCCAGCCACCATTGTTAGAGAACCGATATAAATGGATTTCTTCTTCTGGTCTTTTTGCTAAAAGTCCAGCGGGTAGGGCACTGATGATATTCGGTTTGCCGTCGACATAGCTTTGTAATGCTTGATCGATCAGTGCGCTGCTTGCAGGCAAGGCTATTTTCTGCTGATAGGCAAATTTTTTGATAGCGGTTTGGACTTGCACAAAGGTTGTTTGTGTTTGTTGGTGTTCCGTTGAGCATTGTTCATATTTGGCGATGTCACGCTGGTCAAGAATTTGAAATTCGTGACTGCCCCATGACCATGTTTTTGAGGTTTTATTGATGAAGTCTCGTCGCCAAGAATACTTGGGCTGTGAAACGCGTTTGGATAAGGCTTCTTGTGTCTGGATATAGAAAGATTGTTGGGCCAAATGCTTAGTTTCAGTTGTTAAACTGTTGTTAGCGATGTGACTAAACTGTAATACTTTACAGTCGATAGTGAGAGGTTCGCGTTCACCTTCGTAGACCGCCTTTTTATAGCTATTACTTAGGTAGTCTATGTTTGGATATTGTTCGAATAAATTTTGACTGTAAAGCAAAGTCAGAATGTTGGAGAGACCTGATTTGATGCTATTGCTAAGCAGTTCGCACGCATCTGCTATTAGTGTTTGGGCAGCGACAGATCCTAGGTCGCCAAAGTCGAGTAGCTGGTGGTGTGTTTGGGTTCTTTGTTGTGCAAAGGATTGCACGCTTTGTTGGTAATTTTCACCGGGAGGGACAAGCCACCAGAAGGGGATGCCACCGGCCAGAATTAAGCCATTAAGATAAAGTTGCTCTAATTGTTTTGGTTGAAGTGGTTTGGTTTGGAGAGTGTGTTCTCCGATTAATTGGGCATCAAGCGTAATTTCAAGACTTTTTGCCCACTGTGTTAACAGTTTGAGTTTATGCGTTAGGGCTTGATGTTGCTCAGGGTTAAGATCGTTATGAATTACGTAGACTGTGAACGCGAGTTGGTCTGGGATATTGAGCAGGCCATAGGAATTGATTAGGTATAGGCCGGACAGGCCATAATGCCGAATGCCTTGGCGATTGTATTTAAAGCCGGAGCCTGGATTGAGCTTTTGAACTTCGTCAATGGTTTTATCGTCAGCTTGATAATCAATAATACCGACAGGGGTTTCTTTGCCACCATAGCCTGGTAAATCAGGGGTATTGGTGTGAAGTAAAAAAGGTAATAGTTGAAAAAAGTTTTGCTGCTGAAGCGACACTAACTTGCTTAACCGCTCGATCCTTGTGCGGTTAAGTTGTTTAAAACGATTGATGACTTGGAGTGCATCCATCTCAGTTCAACCTGATCATAGTTTAATGCTTGAAGTGTCGCATGCCGGTAAAGACCATAGCAATATCGTGTTCATCGGCGGCGGCAATGACTTCATCGTCGCGCATTGAGCCACCAGGTTGAATGACGGCACTAATGCCGACCTCTGCTGCTGCGTCTAAGCCATCGCGGAATGGGAAGAAGGCATCTGATGCCATCACAGCACCAGGGACGGGCAGACCGGCGTCTTCGGCTTTTATTCCTGCTATGCGGCTACTGACAACACGGCTCATTTGGCCTGCACCAATGCCAATAGTTTGTTGATTTCTGACGTAGACGATGGCATTTGATTTGACGAATTTCGCGACACGCCAAGCAAAACGTAAATCGGCCATTTGTTGATCGGTTGGGTTTTTTTTAGTCACGACTTTCAGTTCATCTTCTGTCACCAAAGCGGTGTCTCGGTCTTGGACTAATAGGCCGCCGGTGACGCGTTTGTAATCGAGCCTTTGCGCTTGTTGTGTTGGGAATGCGCCACAATTTAATAGGCGAACATTGGCTTTCTTACTCACAATAGCTTTGGCTTCATCGCTGATATTTGGCGCGATAATGACTTCGACAAATTGACGATCGATAATGGCTTGAGCTGTTGTTGCATCCAGTGTTTGGTTAAATGCAATGATGCCGCCGAATGCTGAGGTCGGGTCTGTTTGATAAGCTAAGTCGTAAGCTGTTAATAAATTTTCAGCTGTTGCAACACCACAGGGATTTGCATGTTTTACGATGACGCAAGCGGGCGATTCAGGGAAGGCTTTAACGCATTCTAAGGCGGCATCGGTGTCGGCAATATTGTTATAAGATAAGGCTTTGCCCTGAATTTGAACTGAAGCACTGATGGTGCCAGACTCGGGTTGTTGCTCTGTATAGAATGCGGCATTCTGATGCGGGTTTTCGCCATAACGCATGTCTTGTGCTTTGTGGAACTGGCTGTTGAACGTACGTGGGAATTCAACTTTGTCATTATTATCGGTGATTTTGCCTAAGTAATTGGCAATCATGCCATCGTAATGGGCTGTGTGTTCAAATGTTTTTACGGCTAAATCAAAACGTGTTGCCTTATCGACGCCACCATTGCTTTCTATTTGTGACAGGATGCGAACATAATCGACAGGGTCGATTAATACAGTAACAGAAGCATGGTTTTTCGCTGCAGCGCGCAACATAGTTGGCCCGCCAATATCAATGTTTTCGATGGCCATGGGTAAGGTGCAGTCGTCGCGTGTGATGGTGGCTTCAAATGGGTAGAGGTTGACGACAACGAGATCAATGGGGCTGATGTCATGTTCGGCCATGATGGCTTCATCTGTACCACGTCGGCCGAGTAAGCCACCATGGATTTTAGGATGGAGGGTTTTAATGCGACCGGCCATCATTTCTGGGAAACCGGTGTGTTCTGAGACTTCCTTTACGGGTAAACCGGCTTCTTGTAATAGCTTAGCCGTACCACCCGTTGAGAGTAGTTCGACGCCAAGTTTATTAAGTTGTTGCGCTAACTCAAGTACGCCGGTTTTGTCTGAGACGCTGAGTAGTGCACGTTGGATCTTATTCATTAAACGAAACCTTAAGATAAAAATAATTATTCGATGAGACCGTAGGTTTTTAACTTTTTGCGTAGCGTACCGCGGTTGATACCTAATATTTCTGACGCACGGCATTGGTTGCCTTTGGTATGTTCTAACGTGGCCTTGAGGAGTGGTAATTCAACTTCTGCCAATAATAAATCATATAAATTAGCAGTGTGGTGCCCTTCGAGTTGTTTGAAGTAGTCTTTGATGGCGGCTTCGACAGATTGACTGAGCGAACATTGTTCTTTGCCGTTGACGGTGACATCTTGAAGAATTGAAGTTGATTTATGCGATGTCATGCTGCTAATGCCTCTTTTTGGGCCAGATCGCTGAAAAACTGTTCAGTGAAGTCTAATTGTTGTTGTGGGTGCTCAAAGGTATTCATCTTCTGGCGGAAAGGATTGCCATTACGTAGGCCTTTGCTATACCAAGCGATGTGTTTTCTGGCCATGCGGACACCGGTATATTCGCCATAAAAATCATAAAGTGCATGGAGGTGCTCTATTAAGATACGTTGTACTTCAGCAACAGGCGGTGCATCAAGTTGTTCACCATGTTCTAGAAAATGGTGAATTTGTCTGAAAACCCAGGGGTTGCCTTGTGCAGCCCGGCCAATCATTAAACCGTCGGCTTGCGTATAGTCGAGAATGGTTTTGGCTTTGTCTGGTGTACTGATATCACCATTGGCGATAACGGGGATATTAATGGCTGACTTGATTTCGGCAACGGTGTCATATTCAGCGTCGCCTTTATAGGCACAAGCACGTGTTCTGCCGTGAACGGCAAGGGCTTGAATGCCTGATTGTTCGGCGATCTTGGCTATGGCAACGCCGTTGCGATGATCGGTATCCCAGCCAGTGCGAATTTTCAGTGTGACAGGGACATCAACAGCATTGACAACAGATTCAAGAATATCGCTGACGAGTTTTTCGTTTTGTAATAAAGCTGAACCAGCCATCACATTACAGACTTTTTTGGCGGGACAGCCCATGTTGATGTCGATGATGTGCGCGCCCTGTTCGACATTATGTTGTGCGGCTTCGGCGAGCATGATGGGATCAGCGCCGGCAATTTGAATGCTACGGGGTTCGGGTTCGCCAATGTGGTTTGCACGAAGCAATGATTTTTTGCTGGCCCAAAGGCTTTTGTTAGCGGTGATCATTTCTGAGACTGCCATGCCGGCACCAAGACGTCGACAGAGCTGGCGGAAAGGACGGTCGGTGACGCCAGCCATGGGGGCAAGGAAAAGGTTGTTTGGTAGCGTATAAGGCCCAATAGTCATGGTTGATTTAGTCATGGCGATGGCCTACTAAACGGATCCAACCTTCTTTTTGGGCTGGTGGTTGCATATCGAACCAAGCTTGGTAGCTATCACTGACTGCTTGAGCTTGGCTGTCCAAAATGTCTGATAACACGATGTCAGGGCAGGCGTCAGGAAGATAGGTCTCGATCTGCACTCCGTTGCGCTCAGCATTAGCTTGTGTTGCTCCAAGCGCTTGCGGGTCAATGTCGACACCAATGACTTTTTTAGCACCCAATAGGGGGGAAGCAATGGTCAATATGCCACCTCCACTTCCACAACCATAATCAACGACGGTTTTATCTTTGACTTGGGCCTGAGCTAACCAATTAAGACATAAAGCAGTGGTAGGATGGGTGCCCGTACCGAATGCAAGGCCAGGATCGAGCAGAATCTTGATCGCATCAGGCTCTGGAGGTTGATGCCAGCTTGGGAACATCCAGAGCTGTTCACCAAAACACATGGGGTGAAAGTTGTCCACCCACGCTCTGTCCGAGTCTATGCCTTCAACAGCTTCGATACGGTATTTGGGCAAAACTGAGGGCGCTATCAATTGAGTGAGCTGTAAGACAATGCGATCGGTATCACTATCAGCTTCAAAGAGGGCAACAACATTGGTGGCTTGGCACAGTGGCGTTGAGCCTATTCCTGGTTCGTAAATTGGTTGATCAGCATTGTCCTGAAAGGTCACTGCACTGGCGCCACATTCTGATAAATGATCAGAAAGCGGATCGGCGCCGTCGGGGGTGCTGCTGAAGATAAATTGGATCCAAGCCATGTCTAGGTGCGTGTAGAAACGGTGGCTAGGGAGTTCATAACGACGTTACAGACCGAGTTTCTTTTCAAGATAATGGATGTTAGTGCCACCTGTTTGGAAATGGGGATCATCAATAATGTCTTGTTGTAGAGCAACATTGGTTTTGATGCCTTCAATGCCTATTTCTCTGAGTGCTGTTCTCATACGGGCAATGGCGGAGTCACGGGTTTTACCATAAACAATCAGCTTGCCGATCAATGAATCGTAATTAGGTGGTACGCGATAGCCGCTATAGACATGCGAATCCATTCGGATACCGGCGCCGCCGGGTGCATGGTAATGGGTGATTGTGCCAGGGCTTGGCATAAAGGTTCTGGCATCTTCGGCATTGATTCTGCATTCAATAGCATGGCCCTGGATGACAATGTCTTCTTGTTTTATCGATAACGGTTCACCGGCGGCGATACGAATTTGTTCTGCCACTAAATCAGTATCGGTGACTTGTTCTGTAACGGGATGCTCCACTTGGATACGGGTATTCATTTCGATGAAATAAAACTCACCATCTTGATATAAAAATTCGAATGTACCGGCGCCACGATAGCCAATTCGAACACAGGCTTCGGCACAGGTTTTACCCATGCGATCACGTAGTTCTGGGCTGATGCCGGGTGCAGGGGCTTCTTCTAATACTTTTTGATGACGGCGTTGCATTGAACAATCACGTTCACCTAAATGGATTGCGCTACCGTGTTCATCAGCAAGGATCTGGAATTCGACATGACGTGGATCTTCTAGGAATTTTTCCATGTAGACGGTGTCATTGGCAAAAGCGGCTTTGGCTTCGCTACGAGTGAGTGCAATCGCATTAAGCAAGTGGGCTTCACTATGCACTTCACGCATACCACGACCACCACCACCACCGGAGGCTTTGATGATGATCGGATAGCCAATGCCTTTAGCGAGTCGTAGATTTGTGGCATCGTCATTGCCTAATGGGCCATCTGAGCCCGGTACACAAGGTACACCGGCGGCTTTCATTGCGGCAATAGCAGAGACTTTGTCACCCATTAAGCGAATGGTGTCAGCTTTAGGGCCGATAAAGATAAAGCCACTTTGTTCAACGCGTTCAGAGAAATCTGCATTTTCTGACAAGAAACCGTAACCGGGATGAATGGCTGAGGCGTCAGTGATTTCGGCTGCACTAATGAGGGCAGGAATATTAAGGTAGCTTTCGTTGGAAGCCGCTGGGCCAATACAAACAGTTTCGTCTGCTAGTAAGACGTGTTTGAGATCGCGATCGACATCGGAATGGACCGCAACGGTTTTAATGCCAAGTTCTTGGCAGGCACGTAAGACACGGAGGGCAATTTCGCCTCGATTGGCAATGACAATTTTATCGATCATAATGTTTCTTTATCCATGGTTTATGCTGAGACTAAGTCACTTAAAACTGAGCGGACTCTAGATTTATTCAATAATAATGAGGGGTTCGTCGAACTCTACTGCGTGTCCATTTTCGACCAGGATAGCCTTGATAACACCGCTGCGATCAGATTCAATTTGGTTGAACATTTTCATTGCTTCGATGATGCAAATGACATCGCCTTCAGCGACAGTTTGGCCGATTTCGGCAAACGGTGCTGATTCAGGTGAAGATGAACGGTAGAAGGTGCCAACCATGGGTGACTTAACGGCATTGTTAGTGTTGTTAGCGGGTATTGCGGGGGCTTCTATTTCGGCTGCGACGGTTACTGGCGCGACTGACGTTGCTTGCATAGGGGGAGCCTGCATGACCATTTGGGCTACGTTTGGGCTGTTTCGGCTAATACGTACCGACTCTTCACCTTCTTTAATTTCAATTTCAGCGACGTCCGACTCTTGAATCAAGTCGATCAGTTTTTTGATTTTACGAATGTCCATAAAGTAACCTTAAATTTGATGAGTCTGTTTGATGGCCGCTTGGAGCGCGAGTTCATAGCCCTGCGCGCCTAAGCCAGAGATAACGCCAAAAGCGATATCGGATAAGTAGGAATGATGTCTAAACGTTTCCCGCGATTGAACATTAGATAAGTGCACTTCGATGAAAGAAATCTTAATTGCCGCTAATGCGTCACGGATGGCCACACTGGTGTGGGTGAATGCTGCCGGGTTGATAATAATGAAGTCGGTGTTGTTTGGTCTTGCCAGTTGAATTTTATCGACAAGATCATGCTCGGCATTACTCTGGAAGCTTTCTAATTCGTGGCCTTTGTCATTGGCATAGCGCGTTAAAGTATCAACGATATCTTGTAGTGTCTCGGCACCATAAACTTCAGGTTCGCGCGATCCTAAGAGGTTTAAATTGGGGCCATGAAGCACAAGAATCTTTGCCATTGTGAAATATTAGAACCTGAATCAAACGAGATGGTGCAAATTTTGCACCAGCGCTGCAACATTGTCCAGTTTTTTAGTAGAAAAAGCGCTTTTTTGTCGCTAAATTCGTCGAACTAGAACTCTATTGGCAATTCTTCAATTGCAAGAACGGCGGTTAAGTGGGTATTGAAATCACTAGCATTGAGGGTGCCAATAAGGCGGTGTTGTTTATATTCGCTGCCTTGTGGGCCAAAAAACAGGATAGTGGGTGGCCCAAAGATGCCGAATTGTTTTAATAAGGCTTTGTGTTCATCGTTGTTATCAGTCAGATCAAGCTGTAATGATGTGATACCGGCTAATGTTGCGACAACGGTAGGATCTTGAAAAGTAGTCATTTCCATGGTTTTGCAGTCAACACACCAATCTGCATAAAGGTCGAGCATGACAGGCTGGGTTGATTGTGTGAGCGCTTGTTCAAGCTCGACTAAATTAGTAATTTGTTTAAATTTAACGCCTTGCTCACTATGTCCCATTGCGTTGGAGCCGGATGTGATTCCTTGTAGCGGTTGCCAAATATTGTGGCTGCCACTTGCGCCGCCAATGATTAACAGTGCACCATAAATCAAGATAATAATGCCTAACCCTTTGGAGAGCTTTTCATAGCTATTGGAAGAGAGGGTAAGTGCATTGAGCGCGCCCACATAAATGGCAGAGACGATGAGTAAACCACCCCATAGTAGTAAGGCCACCCAACCGGGAATAATACGTTCGAGTAACCAAATGGCTAGGCCAAGCATGAGTAGGCCAAAAACGGCTTTAATGCTATCCATCCAAGCGCCGGCTTTTGGTAATAAACTACCGGCGGATGTACCGATGGCGAGTAGCGGTAATCCCATTCCCATACTGAGGGCAAATAGGGCGGATGCGCCTAGAATCGGGTCGCCTTGTTGGCCAATAAAAATTAAGGCGCCAGCGAGTGGCGGTGCGAGGCAGGGGCCGACGATAAGACCTGAGAATAATCCCATTAAGGCAACACCAGCCAGCTTGCCGCCTTTTTGTTGGTGGCTGATGTTGTGTAGGCGGTCTTGTAGACCTTGAGGCAATTGTAATTCGTAGAGGCCAAACATTGAGAGCGATAAAATAACGAAAAGGGCGCTGAAGATCCCAATTATCCATGGGTTTTGTAACATGGGTTGGATGTTGGCACCGAGCAAGCCTGTGAGTAAGCCCGCGATGGTGTAAGTCACCGACATGGCGAGAACATACACTAGGGATAAGGTGAATGCTCTGCGAGTGGTGATGTGATCTCCTTCCCCGACAATGATACTGGATAAAATGGGAATCATTGGGAATACGCAGGGTGTGAAGGCTAGAAATATGCCGATACCAAAAAAGCTGAGGAGTACTTTAAAGAGATTATCTTGCGCTAGGCTTTGGGCAAGCTGGTCTTGCTCAGAGAAGGGTTCAGATAATGGCTGTTGTGTTTGTGTCGAGACACTACTGTCGTTTGTCGGCGTGTAGGCGGGCAAGAGTAGTTCAAAGTTTTTTTTGGCTGGCGGATAACAAATATTGAAGGTTTCTGAACAACCTTGATAATGCGCAATGAACGTGATGGGCAGTTCTAATTGGCCACGATTGAGCGGTAGGGCAACTTTAATGTCGTCTAGATAGACTTCTGTTGGGCCGAAGATTTCGTCATCTTTGGTTTTACTCTTTGGCAAATCGTAAGGCAAAATTTGAATCGGTGATTCAGCTTTGATTTCAAATTTTATCTTGTCTCTATAGATGTAGTTCCCGGGTGCAACAGTGAATTGCGCTGATAAGACCGTGGGGGCATCGATATCAATTTTAAACTGAAAGGCCTCATCTTGTGTTGGCGGCATGGCTTCACCACCGATGCTGTCAAATAGATCAGCCTGAGCAGGGATAAGGTATGCCATGCTAAGCATTAAAAAGAGGAATAGCTGTTTTTTCATGTTTTATTTAATACCGTTTGGTAGGTTTGTGTTTACATTGACTCCGCTAGGGAGCAATTGTTTCATTTTTTCAGATAAAAAACGAATCCGTTATGCTACTGTATCGCTTTCGATGTTTCATGATTAAGATTTAAGATTAATGAAGAATAGCCCAGCAGTTGAAATACCTTTGCCACAAACGACAAAGTTTGATTTTGCCAGAATGTCAGTAGCGTTACTGTTCCTAACGTTAGTTCTTGTCTTTACTTACCTCTTTACAAGCCCCAGTGCAGATCATTTGTTTTTAGCGATTGCTGCCGTATTTGGCGGCTATATGGCGATGAATATTGGCGCCAATGATGTCGCAAATAATGTTGGCCCTGCTGTCGGCTCGAAAGCGATGACGATGGGTTGGGCCATTGTTATTGCGATGGTTTTTGAGGCAAGTGGCGCTTTTATTGCCGGTGGTGATGTGGTTTCAACGATCAAGAAAGGCATTATTGATATTGACGCTTTTGGTGATGATACCGACCATTTTTTATGGGCAATGATGGCGGCACTATTAGCGGCGGCATTATGGTTGAATTTGGCTACGATGGCTAGAGCGCCTGTCTCGACAACGCATTCGATTGTCGGTGGTGTGATGGGGGGGGGTATCGCGGCTGCAGGTTTCGATATTGTTAATTGGGCAACGATGGCGAAAATTGCGAGTTCATGGGTAATTTCTCCTGTTATTGGGGGTGTGATAGCGGCGTTGTTCCTATTAGCGATTAAGAAAACGATTGTTTTTAAAGAGGATAAGATGGAGGCATCTTATCGATGGGTACCCGTCTATGTCGCAGTGATGGCATGGGCGTTTGTGACTTACCTAGTGTTAAAAGGCTTGAAGAAAATTTGGCCGCAGATGCTGAATTTAGTTAATGATGTGTTCTTTTTTACAGTGGAAGTGAGCAAGAAACCTTCTTTTTTAACGGCGGTGTTATTAGGTGGACTAGTGGCTATTTTAGTTTATAGCATTGTTAAAAAGCGCCTTCGTTCTAAGTTGAAACGTTTAGATAACACGCGTAAGAGTGTTAATGCTTTATTTACGATTCCATTGGTTTTTGCGGCGTCATTATTGAGCTTCGCCCATGGTGCGAACGATGTGGCTAATGCGATAGGTCCTTTAGCCGCGATCAATGATGCAGTGATGACGGGTGGAATTTCAGCTAAGGCAGAGATTCCATTTTGGGTGATGGCGGTGGGCGCATTTGGTTTGGCGCTTGGTTTAGCTTTATATGGGCCACGCCTCATTAAGACAGTGGGCAGTGGTATTACTGATTTAGATCCAATTAGGGCTTTCTCAGTCGCAATGGCGGCGGCGGTTACCGTTATTATCGCGAGTCAATTAGGTCTACCTGTGAGTTCAACCCATATCGCGATTGGTGGGATATTTGGTGTTGGTTTATTGCGAGAATGGCTTGATAAAAATAGTACTTTGCAAGCAGAAATCGTGCGAGAAAAGGCATTAGTAAGAGGTGAAAAAGAACGGCTACGTGCTTTATACGACAAGTTGAGTACGGTTGAAGTCAGAAAAGATAGAACGACTGCAGATTCTGAAGAAATGCTTCGGATATACAAATTGATTGATGAAGAAAGAGTCGTGATTAAAGCGGCAAAAAAAGAATTAAAGAAAGATCAAAAGAGTCTTTATATTAAGCAAGGTATGATTCAAAAAATCATTACAGCTTGGTTGATTACCGTGCCTTCGGCAGCGGTTTTGTCGGCGTGTATTTACTATATTATTGAAAGCGCAGTGGGCTAAAGCGATATTGCTTTATTGAATACGGTGCCAGTGAAAGACGCGAAGCAAGTTCTTAAGACTTTATTTGGTTATGATGCTTTTCGTCATAGCCAAGAGCAGATTATCCAAACCCTGATTGACGGTGATGATGCGTTGGTATTGATGCCAACGGGTGGCGGTAAATCGTTGTGTTATCAAATCCCTGCACTGGTTCGTGATGGTACTGCTGTGGTGGTGTCACCTTTGATCGCTTTGATGCAAGATCAAGTTGATGCTTTGCAGCAATTGGGTATCAATGCGGCTTTTATCAACTCTAGTCAATCTTCGGATGAGGTAAGACAGGTTGAGCAGGCGCTATCAACCGGTGAGTTGAAGCTGCTCTATATTGCCCCAGAACGTTTGCTCATGCCTAAGATGTTAGGGCTATTATCATCTTGCCAACTTGCGTTATTTGCGATTGATGAAGCACATTGTGTATCACAATGGGGCCATGATTTTAGGCAGGATTATCAACAGCTTAAAATATTGCATGCGCAGTTTCCTACGGTACCTCGAATTGCGTTAACCGCAACGGCTGATCAGCGAACACGTGAAGAAATTATTACGCAGCTAGCTTTGGATGATGCCAAGGTGTTTATTAGTAGCTTTGACCGTCCGAATATTCACTATGCGATTTCTGAAGGCAATAACCCCAAAAACCGGCTTTGGCAGTTCCTTGAGCAAAATCACGCTTCTGATGCTGGCATTGTTTATTGTTTATCGCGGAAAAAAGTAGAGGCGATTGCTGAGTGGTTAAGCGAACAAGGCCGTGTCGCATTGCCTTATCATGCGGGCTTACCTCAGGCTGTTCGTCAGAAACATCAACATCGGTTTTTGCGAGAAGAGGGTGTCATTATTGTGGCGACAATCGCCTTTGGGATGGGGATTGATAAGCCGGATGTGCGATTTGTGGCGCACTTGAATTTGCCGAAAAGTATTGAAGCTTATTATCAGGAAACGGGTCGTGCTGGACGTGATGGCACACCTGCGAACGCTTGGATGGCCTATGGCCTACAAGACGTCATTACATTACGACAGTTTATGCAAGACTCTAATGCCGATGAAGCGCATAAGCGGGTTGAGCATCATAAGCTGGAGTCAATGTTGGGTTTATGTGAGCTGATCAGTTGTCGTCGCCAAGCTATTTTGGCTTATTTTGATGAGGCTGGTGGAGAGAAATGTGGTCACTGCGATAATTGCCAAAATCCGCCAGAGCAATGGGATGCGACAGAGGATGTACGGAAAGCATTGTCGTGTGTTTATCGCACTGATCAACGGTTTGGCGTCAATTATATTATCGATATTTTACTGGGTAAGCTTGATGATCGGATTCAACAAAATGGCCATGACAGGTTAAGTACTTTTGGTTTAGGCCAACACAAAACAGCGGTGGAATGGCGTAGTGTTTTCAGGCAGTTGATTGCGTTAGGTTATGTCGATATTGACGTGTCACGTTATGGTGCCTTGTGCTTGACCGAGCAATGCCGAGACCTTTTGAAAGGAGATCAAACCTTAGCATTACGCCAATATGAACAACCAAGCAAAGCCAGTAAAGAAAGTAAGAATAAGTCATTAATTCGACCACAAGATCAGGCTTTATGGAAAGCTTTACGGGCATTACGTTTACGGTTAGCGGAAGCATTGGGTGTACCGCCTTATGTGGTGTTTCATGATGCAACACTGCAGGAAATGTTAAAGCACAGGCCCGATAGTTTAGTAAGAATGGCGAAAATTTCTGGCGTCGGTGAGCAGAAGTTACTGCGTTATGGCGATGATTTTATGACTGAGATTGCCAACTATCCTTTGTCACCGCTCATGGATAACCGCTTGAGTGCGACGGTGAATGAAACCCTGTTATTGCATGAACAAGGTTTGACGATTGATGCCATTGCTACTGAACGTGCGGTCAAAGAAACCACGGTTTATAGTCATTTGGCTGAGGCGATTGAAGTGGGCTTACTGGATGTTAATACTGTTCTAGGGGTGTCTGAATCTGAATATCTTACGATTGTGCGGATGATTGATTCGTTTGATGATGTTGAGAAAGGTAAGTTAAAACCGGTTTATGACGCGTTGGATGGGGAATATAATTATGGCTTTTTACGGTGTGTTCGAGCGAGTATGTAGTCGATACCTGCGTTTTTCCTGATATGCCGAGTGTCCCTCACAATTAAAGATACCGTCTTAAAGAGCAAGCTTTAAAATACAAGTTTTGTGTTTATTTTGCATAATTAACATCAAAAGCCCGTCCTGATTTTAATACGCCATAAGATATAACAAGCAACTTTCTCATCACCGCACATAAAGCCACTTTTTTAGGTTTACCCTTTTGCTGTAATCGCTGGTACAAGTCAGTCATTAAGGGATTATGCTTAATGGCCACCATTGCAGGCATATACAAGGCCTTTCTAAGGCGTGGGTTACCTACTTTTAGATAAGCGTGACGAGTTAATACGCGACCCCGACTGTTCTATGCTCGGGTTTAACCCTACAAAAGAAGTCACCTGCTTAGTATTGTTAAACAACGCGAATTAAAGGGGACGCTACCCTTTCGAATTAAAGGGGACGCTACCCTTTAATTGCCTATCGGTGTAAGATAACACCTATGCCAAGAGCTGCCAGACAAGTTTTTCC
>SCLF01032390.1:0-12284 GCA_004367975.1 Mesochordaeus erythrocephalus
TTTGCTCTAAATAACTTATAGACCATAAAAAACTGCCATTATATATTTTCCTATGAACCTTGGATAAGTCCCTAATGCTATTTGATTATTAAAGCATGTTCAGAACACCTAAATTCGGAATTAAACGTCAGTTTAGCAGTAACATTCTTAGTATAATTCTCTATATTATCGCTACCGACAGTTAAGTGTAAAACTCCAGTCAATGGCAAAATCCAGTTAACAGTCACACAGCGACAAAAACCACTGCTTACTCTGCGAGCTGTCACACAATGTGTCTTCTGTTTACATCCCGAGTGAGCGGCTTATATGAACGATTTTACAGAACTTTTAGCACAGCTGGACTAATTAAGACCCTGTTAATCCAATAAAAGTATCGACACATACTGAGATTATTTGTTCTTAAGCTATGGCCCCCTAAAGTCACATTTTCCAAAGCAAGCAAATTGAATTTTAGCGTCTAGAAACAAAATTTGTCCAGTGTTTTCTGCAATTTTTGGATTTTTCGTTTTTTGGGTTCACTTCCGGTCCAAATTCGTGGCAATTCCGATTAGAAGTACGCTCGATGTTTTCCTAACTAAGACAGCTGTGTTAAACTGTAAAAACTGCTTTTTATAGTGTCCTTTCCTAAGTACCTAAATTTTTCAAAATACTTTTGTAATTGCCGATTATAAATTAAAGATTTTCAGTTTTTAGCCTCCACTTCCGCTAGTACTTCCGGTCTAAAAGTACGTTTAAAAACGGGAAAGGGTTTAGGTGCGGGTCCTGGATGGCAAATTCGGGGTAGCACCACTCTAACAGACGTTATGGTTCATTTAATGATCTGTACCGTACGGCAAGAAAATTCGTTCTATAAGTACTACTCGATGTTTTCCTAACTACGAGAGTTGTCTTAGATTGAACAAGAAAACGAATAAAATTACAATTTCAGTTTACAATTACATTTTTCCTTAGTGAACGATTTCTAGAAGACTGATCTCCAAGATAAGTCTATCAGTTGACAGCATGAACACGTAGCTAACTAATGATGAAAATTTTATTGAAAAATATTCACAACTTTCCAAGTGAAATGGAAACGAAGAACTACCAATTTGAATTTCCGCAGATATGATAGAAACCCTACGGACGTCGGGAATCTGCGGTAACAGTTTCCGCAGATTCCCGCGGTTCCAATTATTTTCAGTCGATGAAAATAGGATATATGGTCTTTTAGAAAATTGCGAAAGCGAGACCTCGATCGCCAAATGAGGCATGTGTTGTATCTACTGGGTCTCGAATTAAACTTTTCTCTAGTGGTGAATTCATATCACCCCCAATGTGTATAACTGGACGCTTAGAGGTTCCGTAACTTGTCGGCGGAGGAGTTAAGCCACAACGATTCCTTTGACGCTGTATGCGTTTGAGTTGGTTTGTGATTAAGGCTTGTACTAATAACGGGTTTCGTTGAGGTGACAATATTGGTTCACTATTATTGTATGCCAATGACGATGAAGGACTTCCCAGATCTTATAATAGGACTCAAATTTGACTTAATTAACAACATTTTAAATCGGGACTGATACTCCCAATTTATCCATCGTGAAAAAGATATTTTTAATGAATATTGCCAAATCGGTAAACTTTTTTCTGCACAACTTGTTGGTCTTATTCAGACTTCGTAACCAGTGGATACCGAATTCACACAAAACGTTTTTCTTTTGCAGATATCTCGACAACGAATAAATGTTACATGGTTTTCAAATACTTCTCAAACAAACTAAGTCCCGACGAAAAACGTTGAGTATAACTAATTTAATAGACCGAAAGCTTTCCCTCTCGGCGAAAATCCAGACGTTTGCAAACTTCAACTGCGACTATCTCCGTTGTAGGAGCCCGATGTCGGTTCATAAATTTTCCAAGTCTTAGGCGTTGTATCATGGCTAGCATAGGAAAATTACTGCTTTAGATCGTACAGAATATTTTTTTCGGACTATAAACAAGTAATTTCGATTTTATATCTTGACTTTATTTATTCATCGATGAAGCGAGGAGCAGGCTACCAACACATATCAACATACGTGCGGACCCACACAAGGAGGAAGAGAGTAACTCAGATAAATGTGTGTATTAGAGAATAAGTAATGAATTATTTTTATAATACAGAGTTGCTATTACACCAGGCACACTGCGAGTTTATATGCATATTCTTTGTCTGAGAAAATAGTACGTCTCCTTTTAAAATATATATATTTTGATTAAATACAGTATTTTCCAAACGAACGTTGTACAAATGTTTTTACCTTCAAATTCCATATTATCAGCCGTAAATTGATTTTCTTAGTTAAAAAATGTACCTTGGAGTGTTTGTTCTATACCGAATTCACGAAAAATTAATAACTTTTAGTAACTTTAATTAGTTTATTACGCCGAAAACTGTACATTTCTCCATTTGTCTTCCTCTCCGAAATACATTAAACGTCTTCTGCTTTTTAGCATGTATCTCGAGAATCCCGTACAATTGTGCAGTGAACTTGTTAGCATTATATAAATAAGGGTTCAATCAATATAAATATTTATCGAGGTTAGTCTTCTAGCAACGTACCATTAGTTGGCAATGTAATTCACAAGCACAGCATGAAATGATTTATCTGTAATTATCTTGCTAACCCAGTAACTTCTGTGCGTCATATGAAAGTACAAAAATTAAATTGATCTCGCTTGAAACACATTTGATGAAGAAACTCCTTCAGAGAGTAAATACACACCGTGCACTTACCGAGAACCAAGAAAATTATATTGTGCACTAATGTAACCCTGTTAGAAGACTAATATACAAATTAATTATTGAAAGATTGAACCGTTAGCTATGTAACGACTAAAAATTATTAAAAAATATTAAGCCGTACCACCAGGAGAGAGGAATAGACAAAATTTAGTTTTCGGAGTATAACAGTACATAAACTGTGATAGAGGATACCCGCTTTCCAGAAAGATTGGGAGCGATTAATAAGATTTAACTTCCGAAGTTTAGATTTAGGCGCAATTAGAAGCCGACACACGCACAATATTAGGGTTAACTACGCCAACCATATTTTGTCTCTCTACTTTAACAACCCAATTATACTTGCTTTACACTTAGTTTTGAATTAAAATTACAGCAACCAACTATTAAACAAGCACCGACGAGTGGTTAAATGGGAGAGCAAAATTAGGGTTAACCTGTTTTGATCCAGTTGTATTGTCTGTAAAAGTAGATTCCCCCTAAAAGTACTCCACTCATTCAATAATTGCGACTCAATCTTAGTTATTCATTTGAAAGATTTCAACTCGCTTTTATAGGACTGCGATTCTACGTACATCACTGAAACAATATACGAGTATCGTCAACGAGATAATTGGCGACAGAGCAACTGAGCGAAACGAGCTTTAGAGTAAAGACTTGGAAAACAGATTTATGCCTATTATGAATCAGGAACCAGAGAAGAAGTATGTAATATGTAACAGGATCCAGGTTGAATGCAATTTTCAACCATTGGAAGGACCAGAGGAATGCTCAGAGGAGATAGCACAGACACCTTGTATAGGTAATAAGAAAGTATGTTGCATACAAAAGGGAAAATGACCCAGCGAAATGTCCAGCTGATGCGGAAAAGGCACTACGAATGTACACTGGACAAAGGGGCAACAATAATTGAGAAGTACAGCATAAAAAAACAGATCTAAGCGATCATGGTTAGCTATTGGCGCGATTGCGGAATATTAACCGAAAGTTATACGGATGACAGTCTGAAAAATACGGAAAATTAGTGTTGGTAATGAATGGTCGAAGTTAACCCTAGATACAACATCTTGTGAATTAAGCGAGAATTTAGGCACCGTACATATGTTAATGAAATTGTTAATCATATAGAAGAAAAATTTGAAAATTCTTTAGAGCATTGCGAATTAGAATATAACACTTAAGCTGTAAACAAGTATTTACAAGGTAATAGGATAATTAATACAATGTCATTAATCTGTTTAAAATCTGTTAATGTTGTAGCAGCATATCAAGTAGTGACATTATCAGCATCAAATCGTAATATAAGTAGCGAATACCATGAAATAGATATAAAAAGTCCAGTGACAGTTTTTAAACGCAATAATGCGAACGATTTACTAATTTTCAAGGAATGTATTGATAGAGTAGGTACACACAGATGGGTTTTCGGAGTACAAATGGTGTACAAGGAAAATGTATGTACATCGAGTTTAATGAAATCAAATGATTCAGCGATGATAGAAAATTGTAGGCGGAAAAACGTTTTCACAAACAACTAAAATTGGGCCTTTAACATTTGTAAGTACACACATTCCAGTAAACGTTTATAAAAATAGTATGATAGAGGTACCATAGCTGAACAAAATAGAAGTATATTTATGTCAAGTAGAACCGTGGGAAAATGTTGAGTTTACGTGCGATCAAATAACACAAAATGAACGAGAACACAGTAAAATACAGGCAAACGTAACTATATATGAGTCATAGAATGTCATACAAGCGAAAATTATAGATTAAAGTTTCAAAGAATGAGCGAACTCTTGGAAACAACACGAAAGCCAAGTAATTGCATGTCTTGGTGGTACAATTATTGGTATTATAGTAGTAAGGACCATTTGTAAACATGTCAAAACAAACGAGATACTAAGTACGGTAAAACACAGGAAATAAATATTTGACTAAATAATTAATCGAAATAATAGATAATTAAGCGTAATAACAAAATCCTTAAGCGGAATAATAAAATTAATAAGCGCAGCTTTTAGAAAAGGATCGTTAAGGTGAATAACATCGCTCACATTCAGTATTAGTTAGGCTTATTCGTTTAAAAGCTATAAATTCAAAATTTTTAATGGAAATCGTGGAACAAAAAATTGCTTTAACAGACGATAGAACGAAATAATTACTGTTGTCGAGGGCAATGATGATATTGGTAATCTTTCTGATCTTAGCGACGAATAAGAAACAGAAACCCTCTACTACGATGCATTGTTATACACAGACAATGAATGGGACATGGACAACGAGAGCGATGGAGAGATTTATGCAAAGCTTAATGCAGTGGAGTTAAAACCGGAAAGTAAAGCGATTGATGAGTTAGTATTAAGTAACACGTGTCCAAGAAACTCACTCTGGCAAATAAATATGGATAATACCCGGAGTGAGTTTAATGAGCGTAGGTTAAATGTGGGTGGTTAGCGTTTTATATATAAACGTTCAATTTTATATGGGTTAAACCTTTTAAGGTGTGTCCTCGTTAGTGGGAACCCCTGCCAACTAATAAACAATAGGAACTTTTCGTTTTTATGAACTATGTTCTAGAAATTAAACGCGCCCGACTTTATTATTTGTTGAACAGACCGTGCCCGTTATTAGTATTAAATAACACATGTCCAAGAAACTCACTCTGGCAAAGAAATATGGATAATACCCCTTCAATCGCCTTCCCTGAGACACGGTTCCGCGCGTTACTCTCGTTATTTTGGGCTGTTAGTAGCATTAGCGGTTTTCTATTGTTCTTGTAGTGGCGCTGTACGCCCAACGCCATGATTGCCTCCATGTGTTATTTTCTTTAAACAGGTCTTAAGGGAGGCTGGGTTCTATTTTTCCAGGTTTCATAGCGATAGTATTATTCCTTTAATTATAGGGAATGATCTTTCTATTTCCGGGTTAATTTCCAAAGCTCTTCCGTAGATTACCATTTGAAAAACGTTATTAATTTATGTCCTTGAGCCACTTTGGATCACTGAAAGCCACCATTTCGATGTCAGAAACGATGAAGTCGACCTAAGGTTTTTATTTACGAAAAACAAACATATATTCGAACATTGGAGATTGAAATGATTGAATTAATCCCCGCGGCCAAACAGATTTTTTGTCCTATTACTAGGTCGCATGTTACGAATTTGTGCTCGTCCATTTTCGAGTAATTACGTCTGTAGTTATGACGCGCCGAATAAGCCCACCTCCAATCAATCGGACATACTTCCCTAAATTACATAGCTTGTTCTGAATTCGTGGTCAATTCTATGAGAAGAAGTAAAGCTGAGAACCATGCGCACAGATTGAGACCTCTAGTGTGTAGATCTTATATCTAAATTGTCTTGAAGTTGTATGGCCATTCAATAATTTTCCATTATTTTTAACCGTATGATTTAAAGGGGGTGGTGGGGCTGTTAGTGTTCCTCGTACTCGCGATTAAGTTTTCATTTTACTATTAGTAACGCGCCATAAACAAGGGTGGTGGTGCTATAGGCCACGGGATTCATTTCCTGAATATGTTCAATCCCCCCTTAAGCTTTAATCCGTTACTACGCATATGCAGCCGTTACCACCTATTTTCGTCGTGGTACTTTAGTATAAAAACCCTGATAATATCCTATGACCTACTCAGCAGGTCGAGTATATGACTATCGCCTCTTCTCAACGGGATAAGCCAAACATTATATCGGCCGTCATGTCCGCCCTTAAAATTTGGCTTATGCTATACTCTTAATAACATGCGCGGTTCTTAACCACCACTTCGTTATAGTCTTCGTGGTGTAGTAGCTTCGGGTGTGGTACTAACACATCATTGCCCTTCTCCGCGACGAAACGCGTAGGTTTACTTCACGGTCAATCAACCACCAGTCTTTCAACCTTGACTATAAACGCAATTAATAAAGTGTGGCACCTTTCAAGAGTATGAAAAAGAATCGGACTAGTCTCTGAGAGGACAATTTCGTCATTACGTAGACCAAAAGTATACCTCCTGTTATTAGCCCACGACATTAATTATATGGCTTAAGAGAGAAAGTACGACAGTTTCCCCATAGAGAATATATAACCCAGGCTGCAGACCTGCCATTCCCTTCATAAAGCAGAGAAAATGTCAGGTCCTGGTATTCTGTCGGATCATAGCCTTTTGTAGGCCATTTTTTCAATAAAATAAGCTTTCGTAGCCTTTTCCTATAATAAATCAACGTTTGTCTACGTCATCTTATCCCTGGTTATGCTCCCGGTATGTTTCCCTGCTCTCAGTCAATTCTCACGCTGCTGGATACATTAGAAGACTGCAACATTATGGGGGAGTTCGCAAGGTACTCGCGTGCATCTATTAACTGTATAATTTTTAGTATACTGCTCTCTGTTCGATTACTTGGGTCCACAATGGAGTTATTATTTTTATCCTTTATTACAGAACAGGATATGTTTATGCCCCCTTCCAAAGAAATGATGACTAATAATAATAACAACCAATAAATCGACCGGGCGCCTTGAGGCCATTATTCCGGAGTACGATAACGACAAGGCTTACTAAAACCAAATCGCCTCTCCCCCCTTAGAATATTAGTGATAGATAGTCTGAAAAAGCGACCTATCGACATTGTATTTTCTTCTCGGATTTGACTCTATCTCGTCCTATTCTGCGTGCGGCAGCATCCCCGGAATTAGTCCCAAGGAGGAGCTACTTGGCTTTATGAAACCTGTCTACGCGTATTCCTGAATAATTATTTCAAGGCGTTTCTCCGGAATAGTAGCAGATATGTTTATGAAACTGATTTCTATCAGTTGCATGATATTCTCTGTGTTTCAATAAGTTAATGTATCAAAACGGCTACATTGTAAACTTTTTCTCCATAATTTAGAATGGATTGCAGATCAGTCCGCGGGAGTCGCTTAAAGGAACCTATGATTACTGAGTCTACTATCCGAGACGGGGAATTGACAGATTAGGGCGGGTCGGACAATCTTTGTCCCCTCGGGCCGTTAAATGAAAATGCGTGGATGATGGCAGCTGGCACACTGGGAAACCCCCAAAGTAAGGGATTTTATTTATGACTGCCCGTTAATTCTATTTTCAGATATAATTCTGATCGTCACCCAGAAACTAGGCCTTTATTTGGATCTAGGATCCTACTGGGACATATATTCAACTTGCCCTATCCGTCCGGGTTTCCCGGACCACTCGAAAAATTAAATCCCGTGGCTCTAGCTGGCATAAGTGGACAGATCAAGGGCTACCATCTTGCACTGGGCACGAAGGAACCAAGATGGTACCAGGGGCCTCCCAAGTTGACTCCCAACGCTTTAGGTCGATGCATAAGTCGAGAAGGATGAGGAGGATGACGAATTTTTGCTCGGGTTTGGTCGACTCCTTGACGATTTTGATTTCACCAAATGAAAATTGTTTTCATGTGTTATACGGTGAGCAACCAGGACTCCTGAAAGTCATGCAGGTGTCCAAGTTTTGCAGCAGTTTGGTATTCGAGGAAATACCACATAGTTATAATAACGATAAACGAATATGTTGATTATTCGTAAAAAGCTAGCGTAATGCTGTTAGCTTGAAGTTGGCAAATCTGGTAGTTAAACAACGTGTTAATTTACTTAGCCTAGTGTATGAATATAATTTAGAATTCCCAAATGGGAAGGGAAACCAATTTTTCTCATAAGTGCATTTTTGAATGCAAGCAGAAAATGCATAACTAAGGATATATATATATATATATAGGTTTATAGAAATTACTTAGAGTATGGGGGCAATTTAAATGGTCATTGGCAAAATTGGTTGGTGGGTTATTATTTACCACACAAAATAACATTTTAAGGTGTGCCCTCGTTAGTGGGCCGCACCTGCCAACTAATAAATAATTGGAACTTTCGTTTTTATGAACTATGTTCTAGAAACTAAACGCGCCCGACTTAGTTATTTGTTGAACAGACCGTGCCCGTTATTGATACAAGCGATACCGGAAGTGGCACTAAACACAGGCATGACTCACGATGCAGCTATACAGGTAATGGATAAAGTATTGACATATCCAGCGAAGACTACGAAAAAATTGAAAGATTGTTCGGACGAATAAAGCTGGAACGAAAATTAAAAGCACAGGAGCGAATTCAGCAACCTTCGACACAAATTCGAAACGTTCATATATTTATGACTTACCTTTAGAGCCATTGATCATAATGGGCTAGTAAACATAGTAAATCGGACTATTTAAAACTGAATAACTGAATATTAACAAAGAAAAAATATACACAAAAACAAAACTGTAGAACGGGAACAGAATGCAGGGAGAAATGGAACATTAGTATTAAATATTCTTGAAACAGAAACGGCAACGAATGGGACTCTTATAAATTAATTGCGACAGACTGTACTATTTTTCTTTAAGAGTCTCCTTATTCCTTGCAGTTTCGGAGGGGGAAAGATGTATACTCACTTATGAGGTAAGGTTGTCACGATTAAGCCAAGTACAAGCGCCTTGATTGTTTTTAAACAAACTTCCTTTTCCCCCTACGGTAAAGGTATAGGGGCAGTCATTATTGGAAGCGAAACTGAAAACGAGAGAAAGAATATATAATATCGTAAAGCGTAATATTGTAAAATCACAGAGCACAAAGTAAATACCAGCACAGTAACCAGCGAGGTACAGATATGAGTGGGAGACAAAAGTACGCGTTAACTGCCCCGGCGCCGAATGCACTAGCGATAACAGCAAAAGGTATTTAACCTCCAAGGCCGCTTACGGTTTACAATTTTCGCCAGAATGCCCACTTGCATATGTGCAGAAAAGGTAGCCTGAGAGAAATCGGGAGAATTATAATTTATTATTGAATTTAACTTCATGAGTATGCTTGTTGATTGTATAAATGTGATTTGGTTTGCATTTGTATCTTGCAGTATTAATACAGATGAAGGAGCATTTGAGTTACAGATCTTGTAACTACAAATAGTAGAAATTCAGTAGTTTTCACTCGAGATAGTAAAGATGACCAGTATCAGTTATTAATGACTAGAATATGTAAAAATGCAGGCTGAAAATACGATAACGACCAACCGTGAAATGCGCACGAGTTAATTATAAATATTTAACCCACTTAAATTTATAATACAATTATTTGGTAGGACATTACACAGATTATCTTCAAGTATTAGAAAACTTAATATTTGTATTTATTACCTTTACTACAACATCGAAAAATATCCTAAGTGTGATCCAAATGTGATCTAATTCCAATGATGTACTCTGTACAAATTTTATACCCTTTTCCTTCTTTGCTGGGAACAGCCTGTGTGATGTTTGGCAGCGACGGGGACGAAAATATGCCGTGTAAATGATCATTGAGAAAGTGATAGATTTCAGAACTGAACTGAATGTTACCGAATGACCTATAATTTAAGTTTACCTATTGGTCAGTGAATTTGCTGGACACGGAGGTGACTCATATTGGTTTCCTTCTAAAGAAAAATTATGGGGAAAGGCCACACCATTATACAGTTATGTGGGTTAAATTGGTAGTCGTAGATTTTTTTTGCAGAGAGACGGCTTGGGAAAAAAATCTACGACTGCGTGGAATTGTTAATCAGATGCTTACCAGCAACCATTTTTTAGCGTTTTTAAGTCCTTTAAGTGGTTGAATATTTGATTGACTCCGCCCCTCACCCTACTATCAACTGGATGTGGATTTTTTTGCAAGTATTTTTAGAGGCGAACAGCCGGAATAGTCAACTAAAAACCGGAAATTGACTATTTTTAATCGGGAATCAGCCAAGATGTATATGTGATTCTCTGATTTCTTCTTATTTTATAGATATTCGACTTTTAGTGAAATTTTTAGCTAACATACAAGATTCTGGCGAAGTGGGATGATAGTTTTAATTGATGATATGTTTACTATCTAATTAAAATACTAACACGATTTGAATAATCTGTATTTTCTGCGAATCAAGAATCGGCAGATTACGCAAATAAATCTCGCAAACAAAATTCTAATTATAAAGTGACACATTTTATATAGTAGAGGAAATCGCTTTGAACCCACGTGCTTCCTGATTTGAACACTTATTTTTGCATCGATGGTAGTTATCTCAGTTGGAATCATTGTGGATATCATCGACGACGACTTCAATGCTTCGAAAAATGGCGGCGAAAGCGTATAACAAAAGCTGCATAAATGGTTTTAGTAAGTGAACTTATTTACGTATACTTATTAAGTATTTTACGTAAACAAATTATATGAATAAACATTCAATTCATTGGACCTCCATCCATTGAACCACTGAATTTGAAGAAAAACTATTTTTAAAACCTAGTTATTAATTAATTGCGGGGGTCTTAAGCGACGGTCGTGTAAAACGTCCCGAAACCACTTTCGATACATCCCATATTATTGATGATAGAAATTCGGGTGTTGACGGCTTTTGACCCGATTTTAGAATTAAAAGGCAATTACAAACAGAAACACACACAAATCTAGGCTTGGCAAAGCTAACCCTAGTTTTTGTGCCGATTTAACAACCCATCTCGGAACAAATAATGACTCAAAGGCTCGCTCCGATGGGCATACCCCAGAAATTCCTTATATTAAAGGATTTGCTCTTATCCAATTCTCAATTTTCCAGGTGGAATATCTGTTTCGCATCGTAATTTAACTCTAAGGATACTACAGATATTTTCTTTCCAGGTTCTCGACAACAAATCTGTCTGGACTAAATAATCCTATTCCTTGAAGAAAATAGAAACCTTTACTATCCAAAATAACCTTCCGATTCAAACAAATGGATACACTTATCTCAAACAATAGGGGCCTGCCCAAAGTCGCAAACCTTTGACAAAACTTCAAGTTGGCGAAAGTCGCAAACCTTTTTCATATTAAGCTAGTAGGCCAATGTACTACACATTATGTTCTGGATCCGAGCGGTTCTTCGTTTATAAACATACATGGACATTGATAAAACTTGATGTGACACGCGTATATTCTGCTATCAGCTAACACTATCAGTCCACTTTGGTCGAGATATAAACATATCAGACAATTAGAGACCTATTTACCGAATACGTATCCGTTTGAAACGATATTTATATCAAAATGACCCAATTCTTACACAGAATACAGCAAGCAAGTTCTGGGGATAACATTTGGCTGTTAGTTTTTTTTCTGACGTTCGTTTCAATGTAATTCAAGTTTAAAATAAGATGAAAAGTAGATCGTGAATTTAAAAATTATCGTCGGAAACGAAGTTTGTACCAGAAATACAGTTTTAAGTTCTCACTGTAAACCGCGTGAATCCGAAGCAGTTTGTCATGCTGAGTTTGAATATGACTTTTAAAGTTAGGTGACATTTGAAGGTTAATAAAATAATTGTAACTACAGTCAAATGTTTTATTTGAGCTGATACCTCTACCGTCTCGATACGCGTTAATGTATCGATAGAGGATCGTCTCCGTGAAAGGGTGTAACCACCCATGACTACGATGTACAATATACCTGCCTACTG
>SCLF01032501.1:0-12278 GCA_004367975.1 Mesochordaeus erythrocephalus
GTTATCAAAGGACTGACGCCGAATTCTTAACACGTGACCTAGTTATAGCCCAAAAATGTAATTTCTAAAGTACAAATTTTCAAAAAGTGACAAAATCGCGATTTTTTTAGTTTTCGGTTTAGCGTCAATTTAGTCAATTTTGGCAATGTGTCGAGGCGGGTGTTGTCCATCGCGTTGTCCTATTTTCGCGTAATTAGAATCATACACACGCAAAATAGCGAAGCTAACCCTAAATTTCGCACCAATTTGACAACCCGTATATTTTACATATTGGAAAATTTGTATAATCGGAGTATTAGTTCGATAACTTTATTGGATGCCCTGGTGTTTACTTAATCTAGTGCAATTTAGTTCGCTGAACTGCAGTATCCTCATGAGTCAAAATTTGCGTTTTTTGAAAGGTCTTTCCACGGTTTTTCTTTAGAGGGGGTTAACTGTACTTTGTCGTATAAATTCGGATAGTCTGAGAACAGATTCTGAACTGCAGGGAAAACTCTATCAGACTCAATAAGCCTCGTTAACCGATCAGTTGCTCCAGGTACATACGAGGGGGGGGGCGATTTTGACACATGTGTTAACAACCGGAACAGTACACTCATTCATATACATATAATCACTAAGTAATCGACTAAAATTTACATCTAGTGTTAATGTAGGATATACTAAGATCTTGCTACTAACAATATTCTTGTTTTAGTTGATTTTAAACCAAGGAATGGTTTAAACAACCATTCCATGCCACGAAATCGTGCGGATTGTGAATTAATTATCCGATCGTAATCATTCCCATTTATTTTCAGTAGTTTATGATCTTGTTCGAAAAATACGTGTGGGGAAACATAACACAATATAAGCGCGGTGGATTTACTAATATAGTAACGAATATGTATTACTATGTACATCAAAGTAATTTATACAATAGTAGTAATATATATTCACCACTATTGGACTGAAACCACTGGACACGTTTGACGATTTGGGATATAAAACATGATAGTGATAACTCACAGACGGATTACATCCTAGAAGTAAAGGGAGTGTTACATGAATGTGGATATAAATTATCTGTGTTAACTCAGAAGTTGATATCGTAAAGAATTTTCAACCAGCTATAATGGTACTTGTAATGGACATACAAGTGTAAGATTATTGAATATATATTCCGAATAAAACTGGCTGGTAAACGGTGAAGCGGGAGAAATCGAATGATTTGAAGTATCAAAATAACTATGGTTTAGCTATGAATTAAGCATGATTAATCGATATACCGACAACGGTTTCAAGTAAAACGGCATTCTCACGGAACTTCCAACATAGAATATCCAATAGTACGATCTGGCGTATTAAGCTATATGGTTTTACAGTTATTAAAACCGGTTTATATGAGTGGAATATCTAAGATTTCCAAGAATAAGTTAACGATCACTTTATAATATCAAAGCTCAACTCCTTATAGCCATACACATATTGGCGCTTAGCCACCATTGGTTAATTTTTCCCAAAACTTTTTACTTTTAGCTAATGCCTTGTGACTTGTGCTAAAGATTTGTTGCGAAACGTTCTAACTGAACCTGAAACGGAAGGTCAATGGAGGTTTCACCGAAGTGAATGCTAATACCGGATATGTATTAAGAGAACAATGTTCCCTAGAGTACAATTAAATATTTCCTTCAACAAATTGTGAATATTTAAGTACACTTATCTTTCCAGTAGGAATCGAACCAGAGAAACTTCAGTAGAAACTACAGTAGAAATCAGCTTCCCGTATCTAATTACCATAAGAGCAATTGATCTGCTTTTGAAATATAATTTGGGTGATATTTATGACATAATTTGTACCGTTTCAAAGGGGGTACCGTTTCAAAGATCTTTTAGATTTGTACGAAGAGTTATTTACTTCTTTTAAATCTATTAGATTTGCCATAACTTAATGGCCAAATCATTCCCCAAACTTATAATATACATAGCAACCGCGGAATAATATTTTATCTTTCCAAATTCTAAAAAGTCTCTGTTTCCCTCAGTATTATCAGCATTTTCTTACAGTAGCCCTGAAGCCATATTATTTAGTGTGCGAATAATAAATTAAAATGATCCGTTAAACTGTGGATAAACTAGAAATATTAAATTCGGTTTCTTATAATATAAGATGATATTATTCAAGGCCTGTAGTAATTTCTTTCAGCGTAACTCTTTATTCCCCTCGGTATTACTGTAATTTGTGGCTGAATCGATTAGAATAGACGTATTTTTGCCATTCACTTTAAAGTCGGTTTTATGATTTGTGTATAAGTGACAGCTGGGTTAGAATCGACATCAATATTAAAGTATGAAATGGTTCTGTGAAACTCTAGGGTAATTTTGAAAAAGAAGTCACCTGAAAAATTACAACTGAATATTATATCTCTGGAAACAGTTCCAATATTTCCAAAACAAGTTGATAGAAATTGGAGAATTTTATATATCAGGCGGTTTGCTAGTTCCTTAAACAATTTGCAAACAAATCCTAATATTTGAAATATCCCGACTAGTATCCTATTATAAATTCGTATTTGAAAATAAATATTTCTTCACATATATTCACTTGCAAATTCTTGTTTTAATTAATAATTGTGCACTCGTAAAGACGGGTATATCAAAATTAAAAATGCATTACTACTTTCGCTTATAAGTACATGATATCAAGTAATGCATACCTTCATTCAGATACAGGAAAGCCAATATAAAATGGTAAGTAATAATAATAAAGGATGATGCCAACCCAGACCGTGATACAAAACAAATAGAGTACAATAAATGGTTAATATGTGATCAGTTACAGGCCGCTGGCGGTTGTAGATTCTCGATTGTAAACCCCCTATCATTACCATTTTATACGCACAACTATACTGAACATGGACAGTAAAAAGAAAAAGGATGATGGCATTCATATTAGACATTTTGCCACAAAAATAGAAAGCAAAAAAATGCGTTAACGAAATATCGTCCTCAGTCCCCACAATTTTGAAACATTGAGGAGCTGTCTGCAAACTTACAGATCCTCTGTACGATTACTAATCGCAACTGGACACCCAAAATTAACGATGGCCGGTCTAAATGGGAAAGTTGAAGATATCATGGAAAATACAAACTTCATCAACTAATTCATTAAGGTGTTTGGTCTCGAAGAGCATTGCTCAACTATAAAAGACAAGCGGAACACCGGAATAAAATTGTCTTATCAACTACTAATTACTTATTTAGAAGACATACATTCCAGTCGAATCGGATTAGAAGGAATATATTCAAAATTGCGCTTAAAGTTGAATATTTGAGACAACTAGCTCAGCTTTATTAAACTTTCTAGAACATATAGTCTCATATTGAAGATTGAAATTTACACAAAATTTGTTACTGTAAGTTATACTACTGGTATTTTTACGAGTATATATGCGATGGTTAACCTTTTTTAGAACGGAGTGTGAAATCTTATTTTCATTTGAGGCAAGAAAATTCGAATTCACTGGTCCATCTCAAAAGTCCATCGTGCATTATTTAAGGTTCCCTCTAGTTCCCTCTGTATTGCAGTCAAGTACTATTCTATTCTTTATGTCAAAATTTACTCGGCGAATTATATTTATACCCCTCAATGTAAAAATCTCATTTAAATATTTTCTCGGCCACAATTCAACCCCAGAAAATCATCAGTTTGATTTTAAAATGGATCCGGAATTATTTTCTCACAAAAAACGATAAATAATGGTACCAAGTTTATTAATACATCTGAACGAATCGACGAAATATTACGCTAGGGAATTAAGGGTGTATACGTTATGGTGTAACAAGGGTATTGATCCTAACCATTCCTGTAGCGGCAAAAAGAGTGATTCCTTCGGAAAGTCCTCCTTGTATTGATTAATAATGTCTTGAACGGCAGTCCGCGCGCCATCCTCGATACAAAATTTGGTCGCCATCCATGTGAATATCTTCGGATTTATCATATTGAGACCACGGCTGGACGATTTCCCTTCTGAGTCATTGTCAGACAGGGGTGATTCTTCCTGAAGCAAGGAGTATTGTATAATGAGGTATCATCTAAAAGGCTACCATTTCACGATTTAAAGCAGACGGTTTACGAAAAATTCTGTTTTTTGGTTGGGTCTGGTAAAGTATAATTGATAGTCGCATTTAAAGGTACAATTAACGTCCGCCATTTATCGATACCGTGGACTGCTTGAGTCCACGCACGGCGATATTAGGGGAACGGAAATTAGTTCCTCTGATACGTGTGATCAATTTGCGCGTGAACAAATATACGAGTCAACCCCTAGTATGACGTTCATTCAAATACTTGCGACGCCATTAACGAATTGGACAGACGGAAATTTCGCGTACCAAGAGACAGTTTTTGCAACACCGTTATTCGTCTCTACTATATGACAGTTTTATATTATTGAACAAATTATATGGGCCTATGCTAGTTATCTTATCGTTACATGAAAACTAATGTATTCATGCAGTTTAGGTAGTTGGCCTTAACTCGCACGTAAATATAGTTCCCTCTGGTGCATGCGTATTTAGTTTCTTAAGTCTGAATTAGACGTAAAGATAGTGATGATAAAAAAGTCCGTTCCAAACATTTCGCAAAAATGCGACTGAATAAATGTTGTTGTAAAGTGTATATGACCCAAAGCTACTGCGTACCTTCTTCTAAACTTTAGCTCCATCATTTTTGCGGCAATTCGGATCAAACACACTAGATAGACGTGTACTAGAGGTAGTTATTTGTGCGTACGTGTTAACAACAAACTGAAAAAGTGAACCGCTTAATCAGCACGAATACATTAGTTTTCAAATTCAAATAGGATGAATAGCCCACCCCTATATAATTTTGTCAATAACAGAACACTATCATGTACTAGAGATGAATTACGTCGCAGTTACAGTGGCGGCGCTAAATTTTAATTTAAAAGTCTCGATTCAGCTGCAAGACCTTCGACCTGTCTAGATAACAATGTGGAGCCAAAGTAACTTTGAACACAATGTATATTAATAATTTATTAATCGTCGAACATAAATGTGCATAATTAAACGTAATTAGCGAAATAATATTTAAACCGATAATCTTCAATTGTATACAAAGCGTATCCAACAATACAAAGGAAGTCAACCATCGATATCATCAAAGCAGTTGGTAGAACAGTTGTCCTTGTGTGTTCGTGTCTAAGACATTACATAAATGGCTGTTTAGTTTAATATCAACCCATGAATACGCTAATTGTTGTTGTTAACCAGTGGATATCGCGTGCGAAATTTTCTGTGGATACCGTTTAGGAACAAAATGTCAACCGCTCTTCTTTTCCATCTCAAGCCCAAACGGAGCTTAATAACAGATATGTATTATTAGTAATTATTTGTTCCTATTCGTTTATAAACACGCCCCTAACATAAGAGTATTACACGCGAAATTGTGTTCAAATTCAATTTTCTCGGACAAAACATATGCCTAGAAAGCCAAGAATGATACTATAGGTAGTGTAAATACAGCTCTGTATTATAAAAAATAATTCATAAATTATTTCACCGGGAAAATGAGGGAATACTTTTGGTTTGACAAATACGTAATATTTCGTCTAGAGTTAGTTTGTTTGAAAGGTACTGGAAAATCCGGTATGCTTCGAAGGGCTAAACATTCTGATTTTGGATAATTTTATAGAAACAACCTTTCTAACAGGGCAGATGAAAATTTTGCCATTCTCTAATTTTGGCAGCTTTACTATATATTCAATCAAATAGTACTTCTATACAATATGATTTTTCTATCCAATAATGATATCCAAAGAAAAATAATAAATTGAATTTCTACGGTTAAAATAGTTGGAGTGGTAGTCCTTCAGTATATATTGAACAAAACATGTTTTTTACAAGGTAAGAGCATCGTTTTTCTATCTCAACAGTGATACATACTGAAAAATAATAAATTGAAACTGAGTTCCTACGGCTAAAATCGAAGGAGTTTTAGTTAGGAAACGTTTGGATTTCTGTAAAAAAAAAACCGAAACTGCTTCAGTGTATATTCAATAAAAAATGTTCTGTCGATGGTAATACCGCCCTTGTGTGTATAAAACGATAATGATACGAAGGCAAAACACTAACAAAACTTGGATTGAAATAGAGGTCCGACCACTGAGACAATTGCAGTTAAATTTAGCAAATCGCTTGGATTTTCACCGAAAGCGAGAAAACGCTTGTGGACGTGTTTCGGATGTTGTCCCTTCACGGTATCCACTGGTTAATATCTCTGTTGTTATATTACTTTAACACTCATTACAAACAAAAGCTCTTCGTCATATACTTCGTATAAATTTGGACATTCTGAAAATAGATTCTGAACCGCAAGGACAAACTCTATCAGACAAGTGAAAAAACAGTATACGTCCCCGGGCTTCCCAGCGAGGGGGGGGGTTCAAGGTCGGATAGGCGTGTCTTAGCACTCATAGCACTCTTATCACTCTTAGCATTCTAAAATGCCAAAAAATGTCAAAATGAGCAAAATTAGGGTTAGCTTCTAATTGCGCGAATTTATAAGGATCTGCTACGATTGTCGAAATCTTCTAAAAAATGTAGAAATGATTGGAGAAATGATGGTTAATTTCTGCGAGCATTTGACTCCAATTAAGAATGTTTGGCTAAAAAATATAATGTTTTGGCTAAAAAGTTGGGTACATTTTTGAGTATAATGAAACAAGCTTAATACATTATGACCAAAAAATGATGAAAAGATTCTTATTTGCAGTAAAATGCTCGCAACAAGAGAAATACTCAAAGAAATAGAGATTGAACTTAACCTAACCGTGAACCAAACCTAACGATGAACCTAACCTAACCATGAACTTAACTTAACCTAACCGTCAACAGAACCTAACATAACCACAATTATGATCTGACTCTGCTCAGTTTCGAGTAAAATGCGAAAGAAAATTCGATGAGTGGAAAAAGACTCACGGCAGTATCACGGGAGTCAACTCAGGAAGATGTAACTGCAGACGATTAATATCGTTCTTTTATTACAAATAACAGTCAATTACATTCCTGTCCTTTATAAAACGCGGTGAGGACTAGTCGAGAGTTCTTGAATCAAAATATAAAAACCGCGTTTCCGGCTTTCCGTTTGCCTGGTCTGAGATTTTACTACAGGATCATCAAAAACACGGAGAAACGATTTTAATTGATCATTATTCGGATCGTATAGGTCCAAATTATGGATTTGAAAATTTGAAAAAAAATCGTTAAAAATGTGAGCGGGAATAAAAGAAATAATTTTGTATATAACAATAAGCTATGGTCTTGGTTTCTACCGAGTGAAGTGTATGTCGAAAAATGAAACAACCAGCATTCTGATCGCCGGGTCGTGCTGAGTTAATTATAAATCCTAAGAAACATTACGTTGCAATTTTCAGAGGAATTCAAAACATTTTGAATGTAACCTCGAGTGAAGAATGCAAGACTTTAGATTAGGATTATTAGAACTAACAAAACGTGAAGAAATCTACAAATGATTTTCGAAGTTCTGCCATTATTGAACAAAGGGTATTCGACGAGGAATACTCAAATAGCCACCGGTATTGATTTTTCCACAGACTCTAACTAATCATCTAACTAATCATCCCATTATGTCCTGCGACCTTGTTTTAGTGGGTATAATCAGTGAATACAACTTTTAGTTTTTCAGTAGATACAACACCTTCCTCACTTGACGATCGAGATTTCTATTTTCGTAATTAGAACTTCACACGCGAAAAATATTTTTACATTTTGGCAAATTTCGAAATGTCAAAAATCGTAAGGATTCCTTATAAATAGGGCGCAATTAGAATCTGACAAATCTGAAAATTACTTCCCCTGTCAATATTTAGCCGACCTAAAAATTTAAGCGTATATAAAATTACTTTGTGTTAAATTAGCAATCGTCTAGACTCAGTATTATTTTTATTTCGGCTTAGGAGTGTCGGGGCTTATAAATATTGCTATATATAATATTAACAGAATGTGTAGGTAGAGCACAGCCATATAAAAAGGTAGGGGGAGATGAGGCGAACAATACTAGACAAAAATAAACGAATTCTGATAAAGGGGTCTTCTGATAAAAACCGCACCAAATCAATCCCAAATTTGCGTAGGCGAATACGCCCACGGTTGATACAGAGGTAGAGGGAGATGAGCGAAAGAATATGAGATAGAAGTACAAATTCAGTGTGCGGCTTAAGACCACTGTGTCTTAGATAGGAAAACATCGAGCACCATTTCCTCCTAGAATTTTAGTGCCCTTATTTTTAGGTTACTTACCGACCAGGAATTGTGCCCGATAGTGACCTAAAAATGAAAAATTCGAAACGTTCCTCAGTACACTTGGTCGAGTTATCGGCCGGGCCATAGTTTAGCCGACAAAACAATAAGCTTGTCACCCCGCACTGTTTAAATTACGAGAATTAATATTTTCCCCTTATTTTGATTCTCAGAATACGGGTGACACCGCGCTTAAATCCTGTACATCCTTTTCGGATAATAACCCCTGTACACCCTTTGAGCCAATTTTGACTCATGGTTATCACTAATAATATACATCTCGAGAATTAGAAGTTTTTTGTCGACGGATACGCGCATCGGACATGGCTTGCATTTTCAGCAGCCCGTAGGGTGAAAATTACAGAATTTTATCTGCTTGTGTTGCGATTTCCGGTCCGAAAATTATCACAAAATAATCTAATTCAGAAGTCGATAAGAAAAAAACCTTCCCAGAAAAATACGAAATCTCTATCTCTGTATTATTGCGTTCGATCTATATTAAATAACCCTAAATACGCATCTGATACGCATCTGCGCGTCAACTTGAGGGATCTATTTGTGTGTACGGGTTATCAGACTATAACTCTAACAGCTTAGTCTGTTTCACTTGCTCTGAAATACGGTTTAAATCTTAAAGTCGGTCTTACTCTAATATCCAATTCATCAAAAAGGGCGGACAATTAATATCCTGAACATCGAATTAGGTTAACAGTTTTTGACGGATATTTTCATTTTTAGGTTCACTTCTGGTTGTAATTTGGGCCGAAACCTCCCTCGAAATATGCGCAATACAACTTTATGCCAAACTGGTCGGTGAGTCATAATTGGCGCAAAGTGTTACAGAGCATGATAACAAGCTGTACAAGCTGAAAGGGGAACTACAAAGGACTCAATGGTTGAGTGGGTAAATGAGACCCCCCGCGCTTTCGTATGGTTCTCGGCGATTAAGCAAAAATTGCGACCTGAGAGATGTATAATGTCTTCATGTTTTTTATAACAGATTATGACCTAAAAAACTGGATGGCGATGAAATAAGATTATGATCCAAAATAGATTTGGCGATACGTGAGATGTATGACCTCAAACTGGGGGAGATGTTAGGTTTGTACAGATACAGTCTGTACAAGCTGAAAGTAAGTTTCACTTAGTTATAAATGTTAGAAAGAATCTCTCATTAGACAGGGCTTCATGGTTTAGTGGTAGAATTACCAGCTCTGAGTTCGTAGGCCCGGGTTCGATCCGCGCTGAAGCCGAAGATTTTCAAAGTAATTTAGTGAGATATTCTGACAGTCGTGCTGTACGCTAACAAGCCCCGCACACACATAGATCCCTACCGTAGACGTACACATACGTATTTAGGGTCTTTGATTTGGATTCCAACAAACACTACTGATGGTAGAAATTTATTATTTTTTGTCTATCATTTAAAAGAACCAAATAAAGCGTAGTTCTTTTCGACTCCACAATTACATCATTTTTGCAACAATTCTCGACCGGAAATTGCACCGAAAGTTGACAAATTCTATAATTGTCACCAAAAATGTTTAAAAGCCGAAGACACAAAGAACTTGATTGTGAACGAACTCCAACTAGAATTGTATATTTCCGTTGGCTTTCACGCTTAGATAAAACAAGTACAAATCGGATCTGGAGATGAATATTATTATATTTTCGCGAGAGATCAATCGGGATGATTAGTTGTCTGAGGGTTCAAATTTTAAATAGTTGACTGGGAGATATGATATTATAATAATATATCCCAAACCTACAAAGACCAGGTTATTTTGAATGAGCCCAAGCAAGTTTTAACTGCGAGGGAGATAAAGGTAGGGGTTAGTCATACACCTATATAGTCATAAATGATTCAGCGAATAATACAGGAAATTAGATGGGTAGCTTGAATTCTGTTCCATTATATGATTCAGTACGCCATGACTCCCTAAACCTACGAAAGCTTAATATTCTAATGGGTTTATAAGCCCAACGAGAATAGTTTTTGTGGCAATTCCGTAGTTGGACTGTTTGAAAGTTATAAGTCTATCCGCATATTAGTGATGGAACTGTAACCTGTAATTGTTATTATAGAAACATCAGTTTGGTTAAATTTAATTCTGGTGGATGTTGTAGGTTAATGCATTGTTTATAATTTGGGGGTGCTTGAAACGTAAGGAAACTCATAGTTTATTTGCCGACGTAGGGAATGTCGAATGGTTAATTATTTTTTCCGAAATAATTTAGTATAATGTATTAATCCATCCAAAACAATTCAGCACAATACACACAGGAATCTAGACGTCATAATTAACTACTTGGAGATATCTTCGAATTAATATTTGCGAATTAAATATTTGAATTAATATTCACAGAAGTTCACTGAATATTCACTTCAAGTTCACAGGTTCACTGAAGCGAGTCTCGGTGGGGGATACTACTAACATGTTAGTAGTATAACATAACATAACATAACATAACTTGGATAAGATAATTTCAAGATATAAAATTAACATGGCGTGATTAATTACCAAATAATTGTAGTGAAGCTATCGAATTAAGTAAATATAGCAGTTCTTCAATTTCAAAGCTTATGGACATCGATTCATTTCGTTGGTGATCTCGTGGGGCAGGTGTTCGTACAGATTATTTGTTTTGTATACATAACTTTGTATACATTTCATTTTGAATTATTTTGGATGTTTAATGTACAGCCGTATGTATGGTTCAGCAGAAGTTATTAATTATAATATAATTTATAAATATCACAAGGAAAAATAACTTTGTGTATGCATTATCGTGCTTAATGAAGTTGTTTAAATTCATCTTTTTTTTAAATGCGCAATTTCCTTTAAAATGACTCGATTGACGATTATACCAAACATGCGTCACATTAAGCGGTGAGTTACTATCAGTCAAGAGCAACCAGGATAAATGTGGGTAAATGTGCTCATTCATATGCATGATCAATTTTGATCACACACAGTGAGTTACTTGGGAATTAACCTGCGTGAGGAATGCCGCTTTTTAACGTAGCCGACAACGTGGTGGGAGATATGTCAATCACCCAGATGATAAATAAGGAGTCATGAATTTCGGGTTCAAGCGTATAAAACAAAGAAGACCCAATACCACAAATATTTTGTGTTTCGAATAAATAAGAAAACTAATATTATTGACAAATTATTATCAGACAAATTCGAACGTATTAACTTAATTAATCAACTTATTAATTCCGCGAATAGTTGTTTTTTGTGTCGCCTAGGTGCCTAAATGCATTATTTCGGATGAATTAATACATTATACTACATTATTTCGAAATTATTTCATAATTTTCCCCTTTCGTCGAGACATTTATACAAATTTAAACGGCACGATTTAAACAACTTCAGGCATAGATAATTTAATTAAAAAATCGTGGAATATAATTACAAAGCCTTGGAAGACAATTGCGACCACCAGGTTTATATTTCCCGTAAATATTAGATAATCGTATCTAAATAGAGAGGGATCATTATAAAAACTTAGTTGTGTAATAACGATGAGAATCTGCTCTAGTAATAGTTAGAACGCATTTATATTCATAAACGGAAATTATATGCATAAATTCACATACAGTTTTCACAAATTGGGTATCTGATCCATTCTTAGACCACATGGGTACACGCTTTCATGCGAATTCTAAACTGATATCTAGAAAGTGATGACGTCATTACGTGTGCTACGAATGGAACACTTATTGAATCTCTAATAATCGGGTCCACTGGCCCTTGCCTATCTGGACGAGCCCCTTCAAATAGCAGACAAACTTTTAACGAGACCTAGCCAGCCTGATAGACTCTGTTCTTTCGGTTCTGAATCTAGTTTCAGAATGTCGAAATGTATACTCCTTCGTACAGTTAACCCCCTCTAAAGACAGACATGTCAAACAGACCTTTTTTTAAACGTTACTTTTAGCTCAT
>SCLF01032612.1:0-12274 GCA_004367975.1 Mesochordaeus erythrocephalus
TACCAAAAGTTCCGCTGTAGCCCGTTATGTATTTTGGACATTGAATGTTTTCTACCTGCAATGTTTAAATGCCTAAATTTTGGCTTCCAATAGTGGCCAACATCTCATTTATTCAAAAAGGGTGGGGGGGGGGGGTTTTGAATTTGGGATATAGTAAAGTACCAATACCCGAAATCCGCACTACTGGCGAAATTGAAGTTAACCCTTTCGGCAACATTTTCGTCGAAACGCTTGGGCAAAAACGACCGCAAAATGTACCTATCCCTCGTAACGCAGTGGGTATTTTCCACTGATAGCTTGCTTTAGAAATCATTTTAAAAATAATTCTCACGCCATTTTTGGGCTATAACTAGGTCACGTATAAAGAACTCGAGGTCGCTCCTTTGAGAAAAATTGAAGCTGGAGTCATGACGTGTCGAATAAGCCCACTTTGGAGACACTAGGGCATACTTCCTGAAATTACATTTTTTTATTCTAGTGGATATAACTACATAATTTCCGCAGAATTGGAGTCATTCGACGCGCACGAATGTCAGCTACATTTCTTCTCATCGGATTGACCCCAAATTCCTAAAACGTTATGTAGTTACAGTCATTAGAATAAAATAATGTGATTTCGGGAAGTATGTTCGACGCGTCATGACTCCAGCTTCACTTCTTCTCAAAGGACTGACCACGAGTTCTTTACACGTGACCTAGTTTTTCACCTTTTCTTTTTTACTATGATTTAGAAAACATGCCAAGATTCCAGAGTATGTTCACCAAAAATTCGACTCGAAACAACTGCCTAAAAACTAAAGTTCAGGAAGGTCAAAATCAATTTTGTGGTGAATTTCGAGGTCCACATGTTTAAAACAAATAATCGTAGTATGTTTTCGATGCTTTTATTGGATTCCCAGTCTAGCACAATTTAGTTGGGTTAGCGGCCATGCCCCTGGAGTTAAAATCAACTTTAAAAAAATACAACGGCGTGTAAATTTGTATATTCTGGGAACAGATTCGGAACCGCAAGAAAAAACTCTAAATTCACTAAAGCTGGTTAAATTATAATATGCTACTTGAATGGGGGGGGCAGGTTTGACACCCGTGTGCTAAGGAATTCGTGTCATCCATGACCATTTTGAGTGAAAATAACAGAATTGTTGTAATTGGGAGGAGCACAAAATCCAAGTCCTATTTTAAACGTCCGAGTAAAAAGCGGAAATTGCTATCATCGGTACCATTACGTCTAGTCCGCATCAAAGACCCTGTATTGAACGGTTTCTGTGTGCGGGCTAATAGCCTGTGGCACTAACGGTTTAATCTGTGTGGGTTACTTTGTAATATGTATTAAATCAGAACATGTGGTCTCACCCTTGTCTGTGACTTCAACAGTTTGGAGTCTAGAGAATATGGGATTAATTTTTCTTGTGTTTTATTAACCACCTAATGCCCATCTATTCGTTATCATGTCAATCCAAAACTGAATAATGCTTTGGTTCAAATCGTGAAAGAAGAAAGCTTTGGTATCGGCGTATTCAACTGCATTAAAATTTTCTTAATATCTGTTCCTGATAAAGTATGAGAAGCCATAATCTAACGGTGATATACGCGAAATGCCATTCGAATACAAATTTCTCAGTCAGTGTAGGAAGTGTAAGAAGGGTTGTCGTGGATATCTTTATCCCTTGCTTGTCTCGCTGTTTTATCACTCTTGGCTACATCGCAGTTCGATTACGGTCCACATACAGGTTTTGGGCAATATTGTTATTGAAACCTAGTTCCTGTCAAATCTATGTGTGCAATATTCAAATTATTAAGACTTCAGGTATACTACTTCAGGAGAAAAATAAACCACTTTAAATATTGTATCCACATTACTTCAGTGTATATTGAATAAAAAAGGTACACTACATTATGTTTTATCATGATTTTTTAACATATATTATGGAAACTGTATTAAGGCGTGATTGATGTCACATGTTCTATATTTATGGAGATGCACTGGAATACACCCTGGGAAAACAGTTAGTACCAGATTAGCTGAAGTCTAAAAATCCAGCCAAAGATCTGAGGGGTTGTTGTCAATCGTTGGATGTCTTGTATGTTTTACGTGCAAGTATCACAGCCGGTCATCTATATCGGATGTGTATCCACGCGCTAAACAAGAGACAAATAAGCTAGTGGCCGTAATTGGGTTAATTAATTAACTCTAGGGCACCTGGTGTCCCCAAACATGTCCCAGTGCACTTTATGTTTGAGTCTAGCGGCAATTAATACAGTATTAGCAAGTATTACTGCCGTTAAGAGTAATTAGTCTTGCAAGGTAGTCTTGCAACATATTAGTTTAGTACCTGTTTAGTACCTTCTAATACCATTTGTCTTGACGTAATTAGTAATTAGCGTGTAACTTGACCAGAAAGCTTCAATACTGGCAAGCTCTCTTGCAACAAATGTCAATTTTGGCAACAAATTCGTTTGCATTATGTTAATTTAACAAAAGTGTTTTGTTGCAATAATATATGTTGTTGCGCAGAAATCTTGTGGGCAAGTAAGTTTCAATTTGACAAGCTACCAACATAATTGTAGGTCAGGGAAGTGGAATACCAAGTGGAGAACCAAGGATATATTTAGCAAGCTATCGTGCAACAAACGTCATTTCACAGAAGGTCGAATTTGTAAAATTGGTCGGCCCAAAGATTTTTGGTGCGGCAACAAACCTCTTTGTATAAACAAAAAAGATACGTTGAAAAGCGTGGGTGTTAAGTCTAAGATGTATACAAATTGATCAGCAAAAAAGCTTTATTTAATATTCAATCCGACAAGAAATATTAAGTAGCAAAAATTTAATTTGCGCAAATTGGTTTAATCAAAAGACTATTGACATAACGAGTAAACGTTTTGGTGCTAAGATAAGATGCACATAGCAAAGCAACGATATGATTCTATATGTGTGTACAATTTATACTGCCACAAAAACTTTAAATTTAGCAAGCCAATTTAGCAAGCTATTCTGCAACAATTTTATTACAGAAAAAACCTTATCGTACGAAATTTGGGAAATTTAATAGATCTGTTTTTGCAACAATATCAAGCATAATACAGAAACCAAGAAGGTAAAGCTTTACATGTATAAATTTATGAAGCAAGAAAACTTCAATGCAGCAAGATATTTTGCAACGAACATCAATTGGTTAACCTAAATATACAACAATAATTATGTTGGTGTTAAACTATGGGGCAGGAAAGCTATTATGTAACAAGCCATGGTCCACCAAACCTTAAATAGTAAAAAATAGATTTTTGGAAAACGAATAATGCGAATAATGCGTAGCTTATACATAGCAAAGCAGGGACATGAAGCTTTACAAGTGGCAGTTAACAAGATATCCTGCAAGTAACAAAAAATTTGTTTTGGTGCAACATTAACCACTATGTTGTTTAAATAGATTATAAAGGGCAAGCAATAATGTAATCAATTCAATTTAGCAAGCTATCTTGCAACAAAATTAATATAGCAAAAACTAAATTTTGCGAAATTTGAGTAACTAAATGAGCAATTGGTGCCGCCATAGACATATTTAGGAAAGCATTAATCTTAAAGCTTTATATGTGTAAATTTAGGAAGCAAGAAAGGGTATCTTGCATAATAATTTATTTAGTGTTAAAAAATAGACACATATAAGCATGGGTGTCAAGCTTGAGATGTGTAAAAATTATTGGGTTGAAAAGCAATGACTTAGCAAGATATTCGACAACAAACTTAAAGTAGCCAGCATGGAAGTTGTAAAAGTGATTAACCAAACAGTTTATTGGTGCAACAATACATTGGTTCGTGCCGAGCAGTAAATACACAAGAAAGAAAGTGGCGAAAGCTATGATGAGTAAATTTTATTAGTCCACATAGGCTCACCTTAGCATGCTATCTTGCAACAAAGCTAATATAGCAAATAACAGTTTTTGCGTAAAGTGTTTTACTAAACGTGCTATTTGTGCAGCAATCTATTTTTTCATGTCCAAACATAATATAGAGAGGAAAGCGAACAGGTAAAAGTATACATTTGTAATTTGATTAAGCAAGAAAACTTCAACACGAACTTCAAAATAAACAAAAATGTATGTTACGAAAGTGGTTCGCCCATATATTATTTGGGTTAAAAAATCAATCTTTTGGTGTCAAAGTAAATGATTCACAGGAAAGTAGCATGCAAAGCAATAGATGAGTAAATGTTAGTAGGCGAACTTGCAACGAAATTAAGATAGCCAAATTAATTATGGTAAAAGTTAAGGTTTTTCCTAAATGCATGTATGGCTGCGCCTGCTTATTAAATCTAAATTCAGAATGTCTTAAACCGGAAACGAGGAGAAACTCTGTCAGGAGATCATCTCTGAATTAAGATTTACACATAATTGCTCGAGCTTTCGTCCTTAAAATATTGGACGTCATGACCCAGACAGAAAAAGCAATAATATGGGACTTTCAACCGGAATAGGTAGAGTGCGCGCACATAGAAAATGGGCAGCAAATAGACCTGATATTCATAAATCTTGCAAATGGCAAGAGTAAATATATTTGGTGATATGAGAATAAGGGATAGACACAATTTGACCTGGATTGGATAAAATAAAATTACAAACAAAAAATACACTTTAAAAAGATTGGTATCGGCGACAGAAATGGCTCGCCAAAAAGAATTCAATTGAAATAATAACAAATGCTTTGCCAGAAAGTTGTTATGGTTTTATAGACATGATATTTACGGATAAGTTTTGTGCAGAAGAACGAAAACGTCTTTATAGTGTAGATCTACAGCTTTGTTAAATTTTATTCATGGGCCTTTGATTATTGGAATAGTATATACGGTGGCCGCTTGCTTATCTCAACTAGCGTTAAGATGGTTAAGTGCGTTTATCTAACAGGAAAAAGCATTATAACTAATTAAGATGACAGGTGGTTTTCGGAAAAGGTGCGCCTACAAAATGACGACAGGATAGATTGGCCAATCAAGATACAGTCACTTTCAATGCTTCTAAAGGCAATATTTACGAATATTATGGTAATTGAAGAGGGTAAACTGTTACCATCTCAAATAGCTTTAGATCGCGAAAAGCCTTGGTGTTATTGTTGACAAAAAATCAATACAAGTTTTGGCGAAAGCTGAAATAGAACTTGCAATGTTATTGTTTATCATGGAAGAATCAAAACGTCTACCTTTGGATGCAAAAAGACCAAGTCTTGGTAGAGCTACTACAGACGGTATGAGTTACAGCGGTACCCTCTTGGTAATTAAAGAATATCTTGTTTGAGTTCCGTGGCATAATATATACGACCAGTGGTCATCGTAGAAGGGGGAGAAGACATAAGCCAACAGCAGATCAACATTTGGCATACAATTAAAGACATACTCTGAATTGGAATCACTGGCTTACTGGCATGTCTAGGAGCAAGTTGAGGATCGAGTCTGTGATGATTTATTTATTTAAATCTTTGGCTTACGCAATTGGGTTAAGACTTGATCACAAGACAGAGTGACAGAGAGAAGTTGAACCCTCTGTAATTATGCTTCTTCCACAAAAATATTTGTGACTGAGATGGGTGAAGAAAAATATGGAGTTTTTCATTTGTACCGACTATGAACAATTATAAAGAATAATGTCATATTGCTTTCATATGTTTAAAACTGGCATGCATGAGCCAGATAAAGTGAGAGTAAGGATAATAAACGAAGATGGGGAATTTGATATATATATAATGGAAAACTCTTTATATACAAGTACTGGAATTAATTGTACAGCTGGGCGAGAATATACATGAGGATTGGTGAAAAGTGGCCTTTCGTTTAAAAATCATGGGGATAACGCAAGCGCTTATCAATTTGAAACAAGTGTCACAAGACAGAATGTCAAATACCTCATGAAGGACAATTTTAAGTTGCGCTGGTCTCAAGATTTGATAGAAGAATATGGGGATACCGCGTGTCTCTCAATGATGCGATACAAGGATACCAGAGGAAGGATAAAGCCAACTAAAGATTAGGATGCAACGTTCTTTCAAAGGGATACCATACAAGGAATCCTAGGGGATGCGATACAAGGAATCGTTTTGATCAGAAGGGCTATTTTCTGAATATGGTGGAATTTATGTCGGATGGAATGAACATGCAATCGGTGAATATTCGGGATATCGATGAGCGATTTATCCAGAACATTATCAAACAATTGAATTTGCGGCAAAACAAGATCGGGACTTATGATAGAGCCCTGCTAGAATTAAGTAAGTTGAAGTGCTCTGAGGCATAGATGCAAGGAAGAATATAGTGTCTGAATGGATCAAGATCGATGATGGAAACGAAGCTGAACTGATTAACACTATACATATTTTAAAGAAACTTGGCATTACTATCCGCTGGCTTAGTACGGGGCAAAAGTATCAAGGCCGATAGCTGTGTCGAATAAATATATTGCCTCAAAAGAAAATTGAACAATTAGTCTCGTTAGAAAAGATGTTGTCCGACATTTGTTATGGATACAAATCTAGCAAACAAACAAGCAAATGATGGCCAATGTAGAATAGAACAACTTAAACTTGATACCTTACTAGCTGTAATTGGTATATTGGAAAAAGGTGATTGAAAAACATACACAAGCTATACTACACCGCTGGTCGCGTATTCGGGGTTTTGGTCTCATATCGGTAAACCAGGAAATCTTGGTTATTGGAAAAGCGGTAATTTGGGGAAAAGTCATTTTCGGCACAATTTGTAAAAAAAAACAAAATTGTGGCGCAGGAGACAAAACGGACAACTTTTGAGGTAAATCAAAGAAGGCATTTTCATGATACTGGTATCAAGATCCAGGCACAGGATATGAACAAGATTATCTGGAATGAAACAGACAAGAAGGTGTTGTCATATTTGTTAAGTTGTCCTTACAAAAACTCCCTATCGAAGAAAATCAATATTCATAGAGTGATGCTCCCACAGTCTCCAATTTGGAGGGAATGGGCTTGCAAATAGTTAATATTGAACCGGTTTTAGGTTAAAGTGGGTGGTACAGATTGAAAAATACTGCAATGAATTGGAAATTCCGCTGGAAAGAACAAAAACCAAATCAGCTGGGAGTAACATAATTCAGCAATCTTCAAAAACTTCATTGGGCCGGAAATAACTACGGATAATAATCCAGGATTAGATACGACATTATCTGCAACATTTTTGGAACGAACACTGATTTGGAATCTGTATGAGCAGCTGGACGCATTGTAAACCAGAGCACAATCCTGGTCTGATAGAATGTTGGCAGCGGAACACAAAATTAAGCGGGTGACACAGCAACAGAAACCACTGCTAAGCAGATAGAACACGATGGACAACACCACATGTTGTTGTAACGGGTAAAAGTGCCTCCAATAGAAGATTCCTGGACTAATTGATGAATTACCAATGGCATCACTGATGGAAATGTTTACAGACCAAGACTCAAGATCAAGAGAAACACGTCAAAGATGTCATGCATTACAATGTCTGCTGGCAGATTAGACAGATGTTGGCAGGATTTGGTGGTCACTCAATGGCATCCTTGTCACGCAAAACGGTGATTCTTCGTAGTATCTAACACACATCTCAAATACATCTCAGACAACAAAAAAAGTTGCAAGAGATACTGGATACACCTGGTCACAAATTAAGTACATTGAGCTCGCAATATACAACATATCCTCAACTCGTTGATGGAGAAGGATCAACGTGGACTGATATTTGTAATGTCGCAGAAGTTGATAAGTATGTAAAATCTTATATTATTATATATTACTATTATTATTGTATTGTAAGTGGGCTTCAGATTTTAATCATTGCCAAAAATGAATCATTGCCAAAACCAACAGCTGCAAGCAGCAGCAAGCAGCAACAAGTGGACAGATGAAAACAGTCAAAGGTAATGATGGAAAAGTAATCCAGTTTCACCATCTACGGTATCACATGAACAGTAACTTCATCGAAACGCATTAAACAATTGTCGAAGAATGAAAAACGGGTAAACCATATCCAATAAACTTTGTATCACGAAAACAAGCGATTGGCGAGTTAAATAAAAAACAAGCACAACTCTACCAAGAAATTGTATTGATCATGTATTCGCGGTTTTGTCATTTTGTGTATAATTTCTGTTCCCTAGAAACGCACATGAGCGAACTCCACCGGGCAACCAATCATGCAACCCTCATGAAGGAACTGCATAATATAAATCGAGAGGACCTGCAATTTATGTGGCGACTGTAGCAAATGCCGCATTTGAAAAAATAAAAAAAACGCCTAGCATGTCCGGCAATCATTAGTTTTGCAGATTTCTCCATTCCGTTCGTGCTGACAACAGATGCCTCAGACGTTGGTGCTGTAGCAATATTGATACAAGAAATTTACGGAAAGTGGAAAATTGTAAGCGAAAAGGAAGCCGTTTATCGGGCGACAACGGAGAAGTTTTCCGTCACTAGGTTCGGTTACTATGTTCGCAATGTTGGGTCACTATGTTATTTAGATCAAACGGAGTTTAAGTCCATAGATATCGCTCGCTGGTAGGAGCGACTGTCACAAAAGAACTTCGTAATAACCTACATTCCTGGCGAAGAGAATGTATGGGCTGACCTGTTATCTCGTCCATGTGGAGTTATAAAAACGAGATCGACATCCAATCCTACCCCAAAAGGTACGTTCTTGAAGATAGGAAATTCATCACTCAACATCTACGTACCTTCTTGGGTATCTGATGAAATAAATCCTACCAATCTACGCCTAACCGTAGCGAACAAAGAACATGCAGAGGAGCAACGGAGATACATGAAAATTGCAAGGAAAAGTGTCCTCGCATTTATGGGAAAAACAAAGGGATGACGAATTCCTAACGAAAATCATTAATGGCCTAGAAAACATTAAGTTTGGAGCTAAAGCCAATATCTATGATTTCATTGATGAACATGATCAGCAAAGTCAACTTTTCCGCAAAATCATGGAATGACTTTTTATTGACAACGGTTCGGGCTCACTGATTATCCGCTGCTCAGGAGATGCTAAAGTGGTAATTCTATCATCTATACGAAAATAAATGTTGCCTTCTAGCACATAATATGGCAAACCACAATGGCAGAGATCGAGTCAAGGCTTACTTGACCGACTACTGGTGGCCAGATTTTTTACCAAATAAATGGGGAGTGATCGGAGTGACCGGACATTCTACTAGACAGGCTCTGGAGCCCGATACAGACAAGATAGGAATATCATTTTACATATTCCTGCAGACTATCTGATGCTGCATCTTTTGATATATGTTAATATATTTTTTAAGGATGAACAAACAATATTAATAAAAACAACAGACGCGGAATGTATGTAACAGCCAAGGAAGTCACGCACATGTATTACAGTTTGACACGATATTAACAGACGAATTTGGTACATGTATTTGTAAATGCTATATGGAAAATTTAAAATAAATTTATAGAGAAATCATTTAGCTAAGGTCAAAATTATCATCCGCCATTGATGTCATTGTAAATGTTAGCAGTTTCACACGTGGTTTCACACGGTAAAATCTGTTTGTTCCGATCAGGAAGTCGCGTTTATAAGCGCAACACAACTTGAATTAACAAATACAAGTATATATTTGTGCGGTATTCATAAAAGTCGAGCAATTCAGCGAAAATTAGCGAAAAAGATTGGAAAACCGACCCGAAAATGAGAGGTGTGTCGAAAATACTGAAAGCGTACCGTATTTTACAATTATAATTTTAATAAGAAAAAAGTGGACCATTTGAAAATAAATAATTTTTCACCAAGGCGATGAACCTTGTATAGCCAGATTTCGAACCGCTATGCACTAATTTTTTCGTACTCTCTAAATATTTCACAAATTTCGGGACCAGTCGTGGGTTTTGAAGCCAAGGAAATTACGGTATGCTTTTCAGTACTTTCCGCACGCCTCTCATTTTCGGGTCGGCTTTCCAATCGTAGGACAGCCTTTTCGCTAAATTTACTTGTATTTGTTAATTCAAGTTGTCTTGCACGTATAATCGCGGCTTCCTGATCGGAAAAAAACATATTTTACCGTGTGAAACCACGTGGCAATCAATGGCGAATGATAATTTTGTTGACTTGAATTAAATGATTTCTGCATACAATTACAAATTAAATTACAAATACACGTACCTAATGCGAGTGTTAATATGGTGTCAAACTGTATTAAATATGCCTGACTTCATTATCGGTTACATATATCACCGCGTATGTTAAATTAGGGTTAATTATGTGTTCATATTATTCCCAGTACAGAATTTAATTCTGATTCTAATGATAATTATATCTCGGGTTAAACTGTTGTTTTTATTAATTTTGTTTTTCACTCTTAAAAAATATATTAACATATATCAAAAGATGCAGCTTCAAAAAGCCTGCAGGGACATGTACAAATTATATTCCTATTTTGTCTGCTTCCAAAAAAATGTAGGTAGCTACCCGTATTTGAGAAATGACACTTTAAAAAATTCTGTTATTTACCATTTAAGACAGCTGTGTCTTAGGTTGGTAAAATAGGCTGGTTAGTGGCATGCGTGTGCTCGAAAACTTGATTTATTCGTTTATTAATTATTCGAGTAAATGTATCTTTTTGTTTGCTTAATTGCTCTCGATATTGACCGACCGCGCGGGAATAAGAATGGGCCCGATCTTAAAATTGTTAACACAAGTGAAACAGACTAGGCTATAAAGCTTGATAAGCGGAAAACACAAATAGTACGCACAGATAGACAGTGCAGATGCGTATTTAGGGTTTATAATCTGGATTCGACCTAATATTACTCATGATAGAAATTCAGTATATTTCTCTGACGTTTAAAAGAAGATACAAAGAATGGTTTTGAACCCATTCTTGGACCGCAATTGATCCGAAAGTATATAAAATTGTCTAATGTTCGCAAAAAGGGTCAAAATTCACTAGTAATGACTACAAGCTACTGCAAATGCAAGCTTCCTTACTATGCAGGCAATCGCAACGACACAAGCGGCTTGCTTGTGAAAATATTCGATTTTATCCATAGACAGATCCGCTAAAAACGGTGCCTGAGGGTTATATACAAAAGGGGTTGCCTGGGAGATATTTATTAAGTCATGAACCTCCTTTGACCGTATAATAACGTAATGGAACATGACTATAAAATCTCCCCGCCCTCTCTTGTAGCAACTGATAGGTTAATGGTGGGGATGTGTAGCTCACCGAGCTAAATTGTACTAGATTAAGTAGACCACAGGGCGTCCAATAAAAGCATCGGAAACATACTCCGATTATTTGTATTAAAGCTACGTACCTCGAAAGTCACATTGTCCAAAATGGACAACATTGGCTTTGACCGTCCTTAACTTGAGTCGAATTTTTGGTGAACATACTTTGGAATCTTGGCATGTTTTCTAAATCATAACAAAATAGAAAACTGAAAAATTCGTTATTTTTGTCACATGTTGAAAATTTATACTTTAGAAATCCCATTTTTGGGCTAAAACTAGGTCACGTGTTAAGAATTTGGGGTCGGTCCTTTGAGGAGAATTGAAGCCGGAGTCAGTAAGCCCACATTCGAGCCAATCGGACATACTTACCGAAATCACATTTATGACTTCTGGTGGCTATAACTAGATAACGGGTTAGGTATTCGGGGTCAATCCTATGAGCAGAAATGAAGCTGACTACCGTGCGCGTCGAATGAGTCCAATTTCGTGGAATTAGATAGACGCGTGAAATAAGCTAATCATCATCAACAGTTGTGTATGGACTCCGCTGCAATAATGGACGATGCATGTTGTTAGTGGTTAAACAAATGTTACCTTGAACGTCGGTAAGATCCAGGCTATAAGTCCACATACAATGAAGCATATAAAGAAAGATTCTGTAACGTGATTCCCACACCTATTTAATATTTATTTATTTAATATTATATGGGTTAACGATGCTCGTACTTGTGGGCTATGAGCACCATTACACTGAGTCAATTTAGGATCATTTCCCTTAGTCAGTAGATACTATTTCGCGCTTTTAGTGCTCTTCGTTTCCATCTCTCTCGAAACTTTATTAAGCTTTAGTTAGCTAAGGGTTCATGCTTTCAACTGATATATTTAGTTTGCACACACCGTTGAAGTGGGAACTGCCTGGATAATGTTATCTGTTCTCAGAATGTTAAATTAACTCCTGTGCTACTTTTTGAGTTTTTAAAACTCATAAACCAGTTTTTCGCGTTTTCCTCGAAACTGAGCGGAGC
>SCLF01032723.1:0-12274 GCA_004367975.1 Mesochordaeus erythrocephalus
CGCCGAATTTTGTTGACCTAGGGTCATGTGGGGGGGGGGGTGAATCTGGACCAGCATAGGGTCTGGTGCTTGAAAATCGCATTTCTATGCCAAAATGAGCCTCACATTTGAAGGAGGATACAGCCAAAGTAAAACAAAATAGTTCAATGGTTGAGAGACCTCAACGCTTAATGGCATACACGATATTTGTGAAGGGAAAGTGACTGGTTCTAGTGGATCTCAAAAAACTGGTGTAGCAAGAAAACTGGTAGGAATAAATTTATGACGTTGAAGTTAGCCATTCAGCAAATTGAAAATGTTGGAAAAAACCGCCATTACGCTTCTAATGCTAAGGGTTGGCTGAAACGCTAGTGGCTCGGCTAGGGCGTTATATAATTTGATAAGTTCCATGCCGGTTTGGTGAACCGAACACCGCATCCAGTCAGATTTGTTTCGTCGGGAACAAAAAATCCCAAAAATTACTCGCGAATTTGGTGGCGCAGCGATAGCCCACGCGGTGAAAATATATAAAGAAAACACAGATAAGTTAGAAGACTTAAATTAGCTAAAATATTTGTACGCTCAGTGATTGGGAAATGAAGAGTTGCAAAGAATCGTTGACAATAGCTAATTCAGAAAAGCTCTGCCTGGAACATGTCAACATTATGGTCAAGTAGTCAAGATGAAAAAGTAAACTAGTCCTGGATTACCTAGACTTGGACTAACTAGTGTTTGATTAACTAGTCTCGGATTAACTGGTCCTGGATTAACTAGTTTTGGATGTACTAGTCTTGGATTAACTAGTCTTGTCTTAACTAGTCCTGGACAGATCATCATCACATATCAAAGATCAGTTCCATGATCAGAAAGGGAAAGCAATAATCTGAGGTTAATTGGAGGTCAATTTCACTGTACTATGATGCTCCTCAAAACAAAAAAGTTCACGCATTTACTGTTTTTCTTTTGCTGGACTCTATAACAGAGATAAATTTTGTTGATCGACTTGATAGGTCAGGCAATAAGTTAGGCAAACTATCTTAAAGTGACAACATACAAATAGCTCGTAGTTGGCTAAAGTCGCACAATTCGACTATGAAATTCAAAGCGAAATATCAGACGCCATGAAAGTCACTGACCATTTACAGGAGTCATATGTATGAAATAAGCCTCCATCACTTATAGTTGGACGAAAGAACGAGACGAACGTGCATCCACAACCATTATGCAAATAACTCTATATGCTCTAACGAGGCGTAAAGAAACAGAAGAAGAAAATATAAACAAAAAGGAGCAAAGCTCGTCCATCGAGGGTGACAACGAAATCCAAGCGCAACGGATTGTTGGACTATATAGACCATTACAGTGTGCTGCAAATACCAGCGTATTTTATAGTATATCAAAATATATTACAGCGTCAAATGATAATTTTAAAACTTCTGAAGCAAATGACTAATATATACTGAAAGTAGGTAATAATTCCAGTGATGTGGTTAAATGGTTGACATGACACTACATAACGTTTATTGAGGAATTGATAGATGTAGAAGATACCCGCAATTTCTGATGTTGAATTTGTCTCAGATGAGAGTAATATGTTTAACCTACGGTAGAAACGTAGTCCAACCTGTAACGAAATTTAAAACGTAGCATAGTATCTTATATACAAATTTCGAACCTATTGAAATTAACTTAGTTAGGCATATTATAGCTGGTCATCGCCCAAACTAAAGTTGAAAAATTCAACAGCGATTAAGAAAATTGTGCTGAGACCAAATATGCCACATGATAAACTTGGACATCAAGACAAAATGATATTAAAAGAAACGTGGATAAACATATGTATGTCTAAATTAAATAAATCCAGTGAAACAATAATGCCTTCAATAGTGTAAAAACTTGAATTATTCGTGCATTAAAAATGAATAAAAACAGATTTTACAAGAAATAGTGACTCGTTCTCTCGATGCAAGTGTACGGAGAATATATCGTATGACTTGGTGAATACATGTGATCCCTAGTCAGGACAACGCCACGATAGGTACTAGGTCTATTTAGCATAACAGTGGGAACACACTGCGAATGTGAAATTGCAGTCTGCTGATTGGTATAATTGGATCAGTATTGGAACATGGAGGCTACATAAAATATTCGTGTACCGCATTTGACGAAACTCAAAACAATCGTTTTCTAACCTAATTAAAATTAAATAAAGTTTTAAAAATTTTAAATTTTTACAAACTTGAAAAATAATCGAGCGTTTCCATAACGTAATAATCAACTCTCTTTGGCTACGGTTTGGCTAACCCTAACTTTGCTCTCCAATTTAAGAGCACAACTACGCTTGCTTAACACTTGGCGAGTGAATTAGAAATAAAACAGCATAAATAAGTATAAAAGGGTTGTTAACTACCTAGCAGTATTTTGTTGACAGTATGTTAGCAGTATTTTGTGCCCATTTGCACGTAGCACCAAAAACAGCAAAGAAATTAATATTTTTCGATAATTTGCTGCTCTAGGGGTTTCGAATCTGATATTAGTTTTTCTCTCCGAGGTCTTCAAAGTCTCCAGGGGTTTTCAGGAATGGACCTTATGGATATTTCCTATTTCACATTTTCAATATCCAGTTAATTCACTACGAAAAATTCACTCCGAAAAATTGAAGTCTGATAAGTATTCCCTTTGATGCCTATATATTTACAACTGTCTCCAAAGTCTATAGGAAGGAACTTACTGGGGGATTTGTGTTTCCAACTTTGTGGTAAGGAAATTATCCTGTAAGTTCCTTCCTATGAGACTTTGGAGGAAAATTTGCATACATATGGAGTTTCGATACTATCAGTGGTTTTATATGTTTCTATAACATAAACTTCTATACGATATGTTCTAATATTGTTTACTAGACGATTTTAGGGAAAACTTCCTATAGATCTATAGAGACCTTATATAGCAAATCTGATACCGGCATCGGTCAATTTGGCCTCTGTTTACCTTATGTCCATTTTTTTATCCCTCTAGTCCTATTTTAAATTTTTACCGAGTACTTCCGGTGACGGTACCTAAAAAAACACTTGAAAAAAGTGCGGCGTAAAATTCTAGGGGGTATGAAGGGTTTCAACTCGACGGGATGGAATCTGAAGTCTTATTTTCAAGAAAAATAGGTCTGCGTGCAAATGTGCAGAAAATACTGCTAGGGAGTTAAGTTGGAGTGCCCTAATATTTTGCGTGTCAGATTATAATTGCGAGCTATTTATTAGCGTTAGAATTACTTTATTATACAAACAATAATTGATCATATTAGTGTCCTTAAATTGGTTCGATCAACAAAACGTGGAAAGCCACATGAAGGTTGGGTATGTGTACTAAATTAACGAACATATCGAGGTCTCTCCCTCTCATCCGATATAGGTTGTGAAAAGCATAGGGTAATAGAACACAAATATGAACTTCTTGACCACTAGATGCTACCCTGCCTCGTGTAACGTGCTTCGTCTCTTTCTCATTTTTCTTGAAAACAATACATTGCATCTGTTTGAAATTTTGTATGATTGGTTTATAATAATAATTGTTTATCTCTTTTGAACATCCAACTTCAACTCATTGGTTTTAGTACAGCACCGTCCAAATGGAGAGTTGTACAAAGTGTTTTTTACTTTTAAATGCTATTTTCTCAGTCGTAATTAGACTTTCTTAATAAAAAAAACTAGTGGTATTTTAGTTATATACCGAATGAATGAAATAAATAATATCGTTTATTAGTTTTAGGTAATATAGTGAACCGAAAACTTTTAGATAGATAAGTGTTCAGACTTTAAACATACTTATTTAATTTGGTGTTTAGCCTGTTGAAGTGTTGCATTAGTGGACAATGTAATTGACATTGGGTTATCTGTAATTATCTAGCTAATCAGGCAAACTAACTAATCCGGTAAACTAACTAATCAGGTTATCTAACTAATCAGTCCATTAATTTGTGGACAATATGAAAAAGAGACAAAGCATTTATCCCGATTACAACGCTTTCTATGGACAAAAATCTTGCACGGTTAATTACGGGTCGCTTCATGCGGTGCATCTCAATTACGTCATCCACTAATGCAACGGTTCTAGAGGACTAGTCTACAAACGAAAGATAGAACTTAGCAAGATAGAAAAAAATGTAAAATGTAAAAAATGTAAAATTATATAATATAAAGTATTTTTTCCCAAAAAGTAACGGTTTTTACATTTTGGTAAATTTCGAAAATGTCAAAAATCGTAACGGTTCCTTATACATAGCGGAATTAGAATCTGAAAAGCAAAATATTAGGGTCTATTTGTGCTCCACAATTTACCAACTCGCTGGTGCTTATTTAACACTTTTGTAAAAAAAAACTGGAGAGATGTGGTTTTTCGCCCACAAAATGGCTACAATTTCTAGTACTTAATCCCCAGGAGTTAGGATTTAAAATCAGTAATTCAATAAATTCGTTCATTTACAACCGAGTGGTTCCAAACGAGATTGTTGTTAATGATGGAAAAACCCAAATTAGTGATAGAGACCTCGGACTAAGATGCACGATAAACACGAGAGCCACATTTTTATTAAGACTAATTAACATTATAATTCCTATGACCGCGTTTCGTACAATGTTGTCGAAGCCTTTTCGCTCGTTGTCTTACAAGAGAGTTAATAGTTAACGTAGGGTTGATGCAGTTACCCCTAATATGTTGCGTGTCTCGGGTTCTAATTTCGCCTAACCCAAACCTTTCGGATTTAAATCTTATCGTTGGTCCTTAGTCATTGTGGTAGGCGAGTGCACACTATCCCTATGTGTGTGGCCTGTTATTTAGAGATAAAGCGTAAATTTTGTATTCATTTCGTGTGAATCTCCAAACTAAAAACCTCTTTTTACGAACGTTTATCATGCGTGGATCTTGATAAGGTCATATTTCCCCGTCCAAAGAGAACTAACTTTATCATTTTATAATTTGTGTTATTTTATATGTACTCTTTTCAAAAGTAGTAAAAATGGTATCATGCTGGAACCTAAAAAACCTAATAATTATTTACTATAAAAGAAAAGCATTAAGTGGTGGGTCGTATATCCCGTGCGCTGCATTCCGTGCTGCTCGGCACAAACGATCACTAATTAGACCATAACTTCTGTTAGAGTGGTGCTACGTCGGATTTGCACCCCAGGACCCCGGATTTTTGGAACTAGTTTTAGACCGGAAGTACAACCGGAAGTGACAGCTGAAAGCCGGAAGTTGGTTATTTTGAATCGGGAGTCGCACCAAATTGTTGCCCGAGACGACCTCTAGTCGAAAAGTATCCTTAAAAAAATCGTTAAAAAAGGTATTTCGACCGGAAGTGGACAAAAAAAAAATCCAAAAAAGCGGGACAAATGCTTCCCATGTTGGGGAAGCATCCCCTGTTGCTTCCCATAGAGCTTCGTAACTCTCAATATTCGCACGCAAACTATTTGAGATAAGCCAACAAATATTTTGTGTCAAATGGAAAATCTTCTAGACTTAATATTATTTTTTTTTGGGCGTAAGAGTGTCAGGGTTTACCAATCTTGCTGTATATAATATTAACTAAATGCGTAGGCCGAATACAGAAAGATTTGGTACGGAGGTGGAGGGAGATGAGGCGAACAATATGACACAAAAAAAACGAATTATAATAAAGGATTAGATAGTTATAGGGAAACTCTGCACCAAATTAATCCCAAATTTGCGTGGGCAAAAAATGCCTACGGTCGGTACAGAGGTAGAGAGAGATGAATGGAAGAATATGACATATAAAAATACAAATTATGATCAAGTAATCGATGGTTATACGAGATAATAATAGGGTGCGTAGGCGGATAAACAAATAAGGTCCATAATGACATAATTTGACCGAAAACAGCTTAAATGTTAGTAAATTTATCGTAAATGGTCTTTTCCAACTAGCCCTTATACCCTCTATCAACAACACAAAAATTGGAATTTAGAACTGAAATTATGAGTTTTACGACATTATGCCGAGCGGCACGGATTGCAGCGTGTGGGGGAGATACCATATCTGGCTCTGTTGTGTCAGGCTGTCCCTTTTTCTCATTTTTCTCCAAAGCTATTCATTGTATCTGTTTAAAATTTAGCATGATTCAATATTTATCTATTGTCGACCTATTGGTATGTTTCAGTTGATAATATCTATATTGGTTTGGGCACAGTAGCGGCCAATTGGAGCTTTGTACAAAGTCAGTTTCCACCTTTAAATGCCATTTTCTTAGCCAAAAATGATTTTTTGGAATTATAAAAAAACTTGCACCATTAAATTTTAGCGGCAAAAACTTTCCAAGTACTTTAAGTAGTATAATACATCAACAAGTATATGTTTTCTCTCGCACCTTCTTTCAAGCTTTCTACGGTTTGTGACAACGGCACTTTATTGGCTAATGAAGTCTTACCTCTCGCTCTATTTTTTTATTCTTGTCACGTTTAGTCATCTCTCCCGATTACCCGCTAATATTTTGAAATATAGTTTTTATAACGTTGCAAAGCTAAGTTATCCTTCAAAGTGCGTATTAATTTTGTAGATTGTCATCTGGAAACAGCACTTTATGGGCTAATGAATTTTTCTCTCTCGCTATATGATTATGAATGTTTAATAATAAAATTCAAATTATTAGATGCGTTATGACTGAATCCTTAATCGTGCCAAACTCCCAAGCGATACTTTCTATACTTCGCGAGATATTATTCAAATAAAATACCGCTTTTATTTCATATCTAAGTGGAGAAGCGTGTGTGGTATGATTCATCAATTAAGGTCCTTCATCACACATTAGTATGTGTTAGTAATGTATATAAATGTATATCAATAATATGTTGATAAATATTTAAATGCGTACTACTATTAGGGTAACTAGTTTAAAATTCTCCAAAAGCGGGACAATTTTTCAAAGTTACTGAAAAAGCGGGACAACAACTTTGCAATAAATGTCCCGCTAATAGTGGTAAATATTTTTTAATTGATGAATAACTAATAAAGTGTTATAACTAGTAAGGATGGGAAATATAGCGAAAGAGGAAACTTCATTAGCCATAAAGTGCTGTTTCGAGAACACGATCTACAAAGTTAATACCCACATTGGAAGCATGAAGCCCTAGCTTTCGAGAGCTTTAAATGTGATTTTAAAATATTCATGAGCAATCGTGATATGGGGCAAGCCATGTAAAATGGTAATTTAAAGTTGGCTTTATCAATGAAATTATCAACTGTTGCAATTACATTCTTACTTAGCGCGCGAATTCTAGAAGACTAATCTCCAAGCTAAATATATCAGTTGAAAGCATGAACCCTTAGCTAACTAAAGCTGAATATTTCATTAAAAATATGGATTAGTTTCTGAGAGAGATGGAAACGAAGAGAAGGGTGTTAGACCTGACTCAAAAGAGCTAGAGGACTAATACGAAATGGTATCTATTGGTTAAACGTTTATTTAATATCTTTACTTGGATTACGCAGTTTAAACGGTTTAAGAGTCATTAGAGTATAGTAGTAGATTTATTGTTGTAGCCGAGATACCCCTACCTAATTGGCTTTCTACTAATTTCTACCCCGCTCCATTTCTAACTCACAAGGTGATGATAATGGGATACCTCCTTATTATGTTTATGGGATATTTTATTAACATGTTTCAGACAAGTGCGAGACAGAAGGGTATAAAATAGAGGGAATAAACAAACAATCCATATCGTGCCCGTCAGAAATATGCAATATTCGACTCTAATTCGTACATTATCAGCACTCAAGTTTATTAGTGAAGACGTTTGTCTTGGTTAATGGCCATGGGTTTCAGAGCTACATAGAAACTGCCCTTCCTGGATAAAAACTCACCGTATATGAATTCATATCTAAAGACGCTGAATACCCCGGACTGGACTACCAATCGGGAATTTATATCCAGAAAGGCGACCAATTTGAGTAGCGATAAGAGACAGTGATATGCCCGAAATTCCATTATCAGTTTATCGAAGAAATGATGTAATTAACGTTTAAAATGAGATGTACAGTAAATCTCGCAATTAAAACATTTTTGCGACAATTTTGAGCGGCAGCACCTTTTCGTTTAATCTAGTTTAACCCACACGCTGAAATGTGTGTCGCTCGCCACACATTTTCGTTAGAGTGGTGCTACGTCGAATTCCCAGTCGAAAACCGCCTTCCCATAAACCGGTTCCCATAAACCGCCTTCCCATTTTTAACGTACTTCTGTACCGGAAGTGGAACCGGAAGTCGGGGCTAGAAACCGGAATTTTGGAAATGGTTTTTTTACAATTCAAGACAGCTGTGTCCTAGTTAGGAAAACATCGAGGGGTACTTCTAAACCAAATTTTCTTGCGGATATTTTAGGATAACCTTCGATCACGAATATTGCCGGAAGTGATTAACTATGCTTTAAAATATAAATATAACGCTGAATATAGATATAACGTTAAATGAAATAAAGCATACATCTGTCAACGACCATTAGTGGGATAAACCTTTATTTATAATAAAGCTAATAACATAATCAGAAAAGTCAGAATTTTAAATTTATTTTTATAGAGAAGTTAATAATTCCACAATCGGTTGAGCATCACTGGAGCATAGTAATTGGATTAGTACTGACAAATTTATAAGCCCAACTAATATTAACGTCAGAATCACACTGTTCTAAAAAATATAATTGGTCATATTGGTGAACGAGAGCTAAAATAATTTCTTGGGGATCAATTGTTTTTTTCATTTCAGCAGTTTAAGTTATCTCTTCGAATTTTCCACTCGTAGTCCGCCAAGTAAGTCAATTTAAACTTATTCAGTTTATTGCATACACTAAGAAATGAAACCATTACAGAAAATGTTCAATTTTTTGTTAAACTTACACTGTATCCCTATAAATCAGTATCTTTAAACTAGATTAAACGTAAAGGTGCGGTCGCTCAAAATTGTCACAATGAAGTTTACTGTGCATCTTCTTTTACACGTCAATTACATCATTTCTTCAATAAACTTATAACGCAATATCGTGAGGAGAATTATGGTTAAACACCTTTCCGGATATAAATTCCCTAGTGGTAGTCCAGTTCGGGGTGTTTGCGTGGATGTGATACATTACTATGTGTACATTACCTATATTTAGTACCGTCTAGTGATATATGCTTATCTTTACTCTAATGTATTGCACGTTATGGTAGTCCGTAGACTTGATACTAACATAAAACTAGCATTAGCCAATATTAAATCTAGGTCCCGTACATAAAGTTAAGGTTGTAACATCCACACGTTGATCTTCTATTGGTCCTCGTCTCAACTAGATATATGAACTTGTATAACAGCGTCGGAAAACAGCTGTATAGTATAATATTGATGTTTATAATCTAAAACATTTGAAGAAAAACAAAGTCTATACCTTATTAATAGGAACAAAGTCTCCATTGTCACAAAACATTCCGTCGGTGCCAGCTATAAGTGCCTTATTAAACTGATCAAATGCAAACTTTATTAAACTTACGATCTGCTGTAGATTTCTCATGAATGTCTGTTGTATGAGATTGCTGTCGAGGTACGGGCGTAGTCATCTGCTGGAAAAAGTCGCTTGTTACTGCTCGGGTCGGGAAGAAAGGAAAGTTGTCTTGGGTAGTCTCAATACCAAATCCCTTTGTTTCGGTGAGCTCAATGAGTGTATCCGTTGTTTCCATGTCAAATCCATGTGCGTTCTGAGTGGATAACGTTGCTGGTTTAGTTGTTGGTTCGTTTTCTGTTTGTGGTTCTGTTTCCAGATCGAAATCAAATCCGGCTGTAGTTTGACCAGCAGTGTCGGGTGTTGTACCATCAATTAATAAGTCTCCAGTTGCTGTGGGGGAAGGGGTGTCCAGTTCGAATGGGAAATTAGCTCCAGTGGGTCCTTCAGTTTCTGAATTTCATCATTTGCAATTGTTAGTCCTAGTAAGGGTCATAGTTGAGTACAATGGAAGGTCAGGCGTGAAATTTGAAGTACAATTAGTGCGGGCGCATTACACATTATTTTATTGTCTATAAATGAAGGAACTAGGGGGTTTTCACTAATAAGGATGTGTGGAAAACAATCCACTATTCAGACCAGAATTAACTCCGAGAAAGACGAAAGAGAGCCCCATCAGATGACTTCCAGGGCACTATTTCAATTTCTGTTATGGTAGTTATAGTTGCTTCTCGTTCATATATTATGTGCAATACTTCTGTATAGTAGATATCCAAGCAGTGAATTACTGGTTAGCTGGGCATATTTTAAATTCCTTCTCTCCCCATTCCCTGATTGTGGACGACGCTACATCCCTGTCAAAACTGGCCCCAACCCCCCTCTGCCAGGAAACGACTGATCGTTCAACATGAGCTTTATAGAGTGTTTTGTTGCGGTCCCGAATCTCGTCTCAGAATATCCAAAATTATACGGCGTCGTACAGTTAATCCCCTACCCCTAAATACAGAGCGTGAAAATGACCCTTTTTTGAAGAAACGTTAATTCTAACTCATGGGGGTATGGCAGCTCACGGCACTAATTGTACTAGCTTATGTAGACCCAGGGCATCCAATAAAATCATCGAAAACATAGTCCGATGATTTGTTTTAAAGGTATGGACGTTGAAAGTCACATTGTCGAAATGGACAAAATTGATTTGTCCGTACCTGAAACTTAGTTTTTACGCAGTTCTTTCGAGTCGAATTTTAAGTGAACATACTTTGAGATCTTGGCATGTTTTCTAAGACATAACAAAATCGAAAAGTGAAAATTTCTTATTTTTGTCAAGTGTTGAAAATTATGTACTTTAGAAATCCCATTTGTGGGCTATAACTAGGTCACGGTCCTAAGAATTTGGGGTCGATCTTTTGAGAAGCTGAAGCTAGGACGCGTCGAATAAGCCCACTTTCGAGCCAATCGGACATACTTTCCGAAATCACATCTGTGACTTCTAGTGGCTATAACAACCTAACGGGCTAGGAATTCGGGGCCAATCTTATGAAAAGAAATGAAGCCGACATCCTTACCCGTCGAAAGAGACCACTTTCGGGGAAATCGGACATTTTAAAATATTGTGAAATTTATGGCAATTATAATACAAAAATGTGATTTCGGGAAGTATGTCAGATTGGCTCCAAAGTGGGCTTATTCGACGTGACATGGCTCCAGCTCCATCGAACACCAATTCATAGCCAAAACATGAGATTTTTAAACTACACAATTTTCAACACGTGACAAAATCACGAATTTTTTCACTTTTCGATTTTGTTATGCTTTAGAAAACATGCCAATATCTCAAATTTCAGAACGGCCAAGTCAATTTTGTCCATTTTGAACAATGTGATATCGAGGTCCATATCTTCCTGGGGTCTACTTAATCTAGTACAATTTAGTTCGGTGAGCTGTCATACCCCCAGGAGTTAGAATTAATGTTTTTTAAAAAAGATCTTTTTCACGCTGTCTTTAGGGGGGGGGATAACTGTACGACGCCGTATAATTTGGGATATTCTGAGAATAGATTCGGTATCGCAACGAAAAACTCTATGAGACTCACTAAGTGTCGTTGACCTATCAGTTGTTGCCAGAGCTCGTGACCGGTGGTTCAATATTTCATAATTATCTGGGTGGATTACCGAAATACTATCTTTATTGGGTCACTTGGCGCCCACCACAATGATGAATTTTGGATTGTTTATGGAGGGGTAGAGACCGATTGTAAGTCTTATCATCCAAGGATAAAAATAGGCACGTATAATTTACATTTTGAGGTTATAACCCAAATCGACACATGTGTTGCTGTTTTAGTAACCACACTAATTGATAGTAAATGTGTGGATGTGTTGCCGAGATGACAGAACGCAGATAAAAAGGGACTTCGGGTGTTACATTTTGTGGTATTTGTTTAGATAACTGTCTGTTTTTGTAATCAAAGCAGATGACAGAGAGTAAACAAATGTCTAGAAAACACCGTAAACCTTTTGTCATCTGTTTTTGATGTCACCGTCCGATATTAAGTCCGTTTCGTTAACTCTCAGACACACACTTATCTAAGTCCCTCAGGCACACATTTGGATACTTATGACCAGCCGTTTAAACTAATAATGTCAGTTCTAGATTCCGCCTTTCGTGATGTTGATTTCGGGTATAAGGGTTAGTTGGAATAGACAATTTCCTATATACAGTATTAACGCTAAAAGTGGGAAAAAAAGTTCCGTTAAAATTGAAAAATTGCCACTTTTAGGGTTATTTTTTTAAATTGTTCTAAAACCCTTTTATTTGTC